>JALIZH010022193.1:0-27500 GCA_030522465.1 Rhipicephalus appendiculatus | reverse complement strand
GTTGGACGTAGATACAACCACGTTGAAGCCTAGTGGAATATCTCCATCCCGACGACTACTGTCCGTGATGTGACCTATCCCTTGTGGTAGTTGAGGTATTTAACATACACCCGGATACAGCGTGGGGTGAATCCCGCACAAAGATGGCACCAACAAGCCACGTAACGAACACTGGTACTCGATATGCACTGATTCAAAGCACCGTCATCTGACTAGATAGACACCAAGGCGTGCGATCGCCAGTAATAGGGTAACTTGCGCCTGTGCTCTTGCATATAGCACATAGCGCTTCAGGAACGTCAGTAGCGGAGCTCGTAGCTTGAGCTGTGAAGGCGGGAAGGCATTCCGCTAACCGGCAGTGTCTCTCAGCACCAAATCACTCCCTGCGCGACATTAGCCCGTCGACGTCGTTGCCTTGTTGTGCCGCTTATTGTAGCAGTTTTATTAGCCGGTGCTATCGCACTCGAAGAAGTAAGCGGCGGAGAAACACCGTTGGTACATGTGGAAGCTGTGCACACTACTCCGTGGGCGAGCCGTCACGATAACACGACGCAAAAGGCAAAGCACGTACTGTGTCTTCACCCAACCGAATCATAGCGTACGGCGCGTTGCACCGACCGTAAAGTTTCCTACAATAATGCATCGAAAGCCTCCGTGGCGCTAAAACTACCGATGCGCTCCCTGTGGGCACGCGTTAAGGCTGGTTCACACCGAAGGCGGAGCGGCAAAGCGGGCTTTTCGAAGCGGCGAGGCGGCTAGTGCGCGCACCTGTTCAGACCGCACGCCACCTTTGGCTGCCCGCGCGTCCGAGGAGGCGGGGCATCGCGCGCGTGTCGCTGTCACGTGGCACTGCTTCTCCCAAAGATACACCAGCGCCACCGCAGCAGCGCGTTCTGATTGGCTGCGGCAAAGCGGCGACCTTGGGCGGGCGGCAAAAAATTGGTCCGGGAGCAATCGGACTTGCCGCCTCGTTTTCCGCCCACTTTCACCGCCTGGAGAGGAGGTTTTCCCCGCTTTCCGCCTTGCCGCTTGGCCGCTTTGGCCTTCGGTGTGAACGAGCCTTTAGTGTCATGATGCAGTACTTCACTTCACCGCTTCTAGATGGCGACACGGCCCCGCCAACGAAAGCACTATGAGAGGGAGGTGTGAGGGATATAAGGCCCGCTTGCACCGCTTGTAAAGTCC
The DNA here is from genome assembly GCA_030522465.1 of Rhipicephalus appendiculatus. Lineage (NCBI taxonomy): Eukaryota > Metazoa > Arthropoda > Arachnida > Ixodida > Ixodidae > Rhipicephalus > Rhipicephalus appendiculatus. The sequence continues at coordinate 26,315 of JALIZH010022193.1, read as the reverse complement.
CGTGCATGTGTGGCGGTGGTGCAACGGGTCCCTCTCGTCACTGACCAAGAGGTCATGGGTTCGTTTCCAAGGTTATCCAAGTCAACAATTTTTTTCCCTTCTCATCTGTTCGTGAACATTTTACCGACCTGATTTTGGTGATGGAAATGATGTCAGTGAAGTCTTCGTGGACCCCGGCATAAATCACTTTCGTGTTAAAGAAATACGAATGTCTTTGTTGTCTAAGCTATGAAATACTTCAGTTGATAAACAAGTCCTTCTGTGGAAACCTACCATGGACTCACTGGTTTTCAGTGTGGTCACGTTGCCACTTGAGCTCCGGTTCTCCTATCGCACAGCGATGCCGAATTCGAAAAATGTGAGCGCAGTGACCTGAATAAGCCAGTGAATAAGGCAAGTCAAATTTAACATACAACGTTGAAGTGTCCTAAGAATCCTAGTCAATTTAACATCATCGCTATGTAAACATGGTGAGCAGAAATCTTTTGTCGCTGCACGTGCACGTGTCTTCAAACTGATACATTTCAACATCATTAGTTGGAATGAGACGATATACATGTTGAAAAAACATCTAACTTCATTAGTCGTCAGATCGATTCAGACTACAGTAATTTGTTTAAATAAAACGCTTGTGTTCATTTTCACTGTGCCGCGTTTGCAGTCGTCAGCGCAAATCGAACAATCTAATAACTTGACCGCCTTGTCACACAAATCTTGCGCAAGTCGATTCCCATCTCTTGTCTAACGTTAGAACATATCATGCTTGCTTCAATGCTTTTTCTTAATTCAATATAGTGCCTTGAAACTTCTTCTATTATCTGGTTCGCGTGTTGAAAAAGACGAGTTAGCTTCCCAAATGAAAAGCACAGCCGTTATCACAAGCTGTTCTGCCGCGGGAAGCGTGGCAGAACAGCTTGTGATAAGTTGCACCACATATATCCGCGTGCTCACAGAGCAAACTAAGTTTTGAAGCCTCAAACCTAAGGGACTGTGCACGCACTTTCCGCACACCCGCAGCGCAAGTGCCATGTACGTGCCGGGACACCTGCCGCACGCAAGCGGAAGGCGAATGAGCGAATCGGCGACGCTCGTTCGCCCTCCGCTTGCGTGCGGCAGGTGTCCCGGCACGTGCGTTGCTGGTGTGCGAAAAGCGCTGTACAGTCTCTAAGCGTACTTTATACCTTCAACGCAGCATGTCCCGGACTTCTTGTGGAATAAGATAGAAGGCAAAAAGATTCGTTTCGGAATCTGCACTCCTTCGACATGCACTGAAGAAGATGTCAACAACATTGGTATTCAATGTAAGTATGAAAGGGATTATGTTATTATTCTTGAGATCATTTCTAAGATCTTTCGTTTTCTTCTTAAGCTGTAGACCTAATATTGCTGATATTCTGAACAAAAGTAAAAAATGAAGACGTTTACACTAGCCGTGTAAAGCTTAAGAAACAGCAGAGCTGGTATATCTTAGGGGCTTATATAACGTGGGCTTCTTGGCAGACGCTAGCTCTTTCCTTGGCGTAGAGTAAAATCGAACCACAGCCTGCCACATACCTTGCAAGAATGTCCAAACTCCAACGCCAGAAACTCTCGTGCAAACCTGGCTGCGGCACCCCCAGTAAAAGCGCGGGCCTTTCGTCGCTCGTACTCGGCTCGCGCCACGCCGGGCAAACTCGGCGCGGCTGCTGCACGGACTGTCTCCGTCGGTTGGCGTGGCTTGGCGGTGGCTGCTCCTTGTCGGCCCATGCGCGGCTAGGCGAGGTTAAACCCCGGTGGTGCGCTGCTGTGGCTTGGTTATTGCTAGGCAAGAATGGCACGCAGTCTCTTTTTTTTTAAATGCGAAGCATTTCTTAGCGAACTTCGGCGACTTTGAGCGTATCTATCTATCTATCTATCTATCTATCTATCTATCTATCTATCTATCTATCTATCTATCTATCTATCTATCTATCTATCTATCTATCTATCTATCTATCTATCTATCTAGCCGCCTACGACTTTGTGCTCTCCCGGCCGTATCGTTAATGGGATTTATACCAAATTTGGTATTGCATAACATGACTCTATGACGAACGTAAATGGCTGGTCATATCATGAAAATCATGAATGACTTGTCATGAAAAGTATGATTTACATGCCACGCTCATGGTGCGCTCGCGGCCGTTTCGTTAGCTTGATATACACCAAATTTGGGATTGAGTGACGTGACTGTATGACGAACATAAATGACAGGTGGCAATATGCAAATAATGACTTGTCATGTGCGACATGACTTGCATGCCACGCTCATGGCGTGCTCGCGGCCGTTTCGTTAGCTTGACATACACCAAATTTGGTATTGAGTGACATGACTGTATGACGAACATAAATGACAAGTGGTAATATGGAAATCATGACATGTCATGAGCGACATGACTTGCATTCCACGCTCATGGTGCGCTCGCGGCCGTTTCGTTAGCTTGATATACACCAAATTTGGGATTGAGTGACGTGACTGTATGACGAACATAAATGACAAGTGGTAATATGGAAATCATGACATGTCATGAGCGACATGACTTGCATTCCACGCTCGTGGCGCGCTCGCGGCCGTTTCGTTCAGCTTGATATACACCAAATTTGGTATTGAGTGACATGACTGTATAACGAACATAAGTGGCAAGTGGTAACATGGAAATCTTGGCATGCGTGTCATCTACAACCCCATTTACATGCCACGCTCATGGTGCACTTGCGTCCAGTTCGCTAGCTTGATATACACCAAAATTGGTATTGCGCGACGTGACTGTATGACGAACATAAATGACAGGTCCTAACATGTCAAACATGACATGGAAATTATGTAAAGCAGGATTTGCTCCTTCCTGGCTGCTTCGCATTACATCGATTCCCACAGTGCGTGGGATCTGCCGGCTTTTTTTGTTGTTGTTGTTTTTTGTTTTGTTTTTGCGGACGGAGGACGTCTTCCCTCGAGATTTAAGAGCTTCGCTCTTAAAAATTCGGAGGACGCTTGAACTTCGCCTTCAAGAGTAGAACGCAACAGTGCGATCGGGCCCCGTGCGCATCACCTTCTCAATTGCTAGCCTCGCGTGGGTTCTCGGTCGATGCCTCAACCGCGCCGAAAGGAAATGTTCGTCCGTGCGCGTCGAGCCCCGGACATTACTCACGTGGAGGAAGTCGCTATAGCTCTCACTGCAGCGGACCCCGCATCTCGGATCATTATTACCGATTCGCGGAGTGCGAGTCAAAATTTTACTAAAAGTCTCATCACCAGTCGCGCTGCTCAAATCCTCAAACTCTGTGAATATCTGGACCGGCCAAATAGACGCGTCGTCATCTGTACTCCAGCCCATGCAGGGCTAGTTGTGAACGAGGCTGCCCATGCCTCGGCCCGCGCGCTTGATTCCCGGGATCCACCTCGCCATCCATCACCTGACGATCCAGTACATAATCCGGTAACCTCCTTTCGAGCCATCACAGCTATGTACAAATCGAACAGTGTCCGATTTCCGTCCGTGACACCGCGACTGACTAAGGCTGACGAGCGCTGGTTCTTACGGCTATACAATAATACAGTATTGTGCCCACAGATACTCAGACATTTCAAACCGGCCTTCTCCGAGGAATGCCCACACTGCGACCCACTTGCGGATCTTTTTCACACGTTGTGGGTATGTCCATCTAACCCGGTGGTCCCCCCAATCAGCTGGACGAGTTGCGCAGGCGCTAAAACACCTGGCTTCGTGCAGTGATACAACTGGCCAGCCACCGGCCAGCTATATCACGTCACCCACTCATTTCTCAATGCAAGGGCAGAACATGCCATGTAAGCCCTTGCGAGCGCGCTTGACAACGCCGGTCATGTGTGGCGAGATAGCGACGCATAATTACGTGTAATACTTTACCACCTTTAAACTTCTAACAGCCGTATATATTTTGACTATTCTATACGTTCTCAGTACGATTAGCAATAGAATGAAACGCGGGAATGCGAAAGCTCTCGGGCGGATTCATCCAAAGCCCCAGCACTGTTTCTTCAGCAAACGGCACAATTTATGCGCAACACCTCTTATTTAAAGCAAACATCTTTGACACAGTTTTTCGTTCAAAATATACTTCGTTCGTACCATGATTATCTATTCTGCAAACGACGTGTCTGTCCTAAAGTTGACGAAGGGCCATGAGCTTCTTACCAAGTCATTCGTTCTACGTGCACAGAATTAGTGCGTTTGTTATAAGTGCTCCCTTTTCGTGCTGTTCCGAAGTAGATGCTGCCGACTAGCATTGTTTCTTTAATTTTTACCTGGTCATCTTTTTTGGTCACTTCACGCGGTATTAGCTAATGCCTTCAGTGTATTTCGTTCATCAGAAATGTGAAGAAATGACTCATTTTTAGGCATCTTTTTTTTTTATTGAACCAAAAATTATATATTTTTTATCTAAGAAAATATTACCATAACATTGTGTAAAAAATGGTGAGCGGGAAAAGCTCCAGTCTTATTTTCCGGCGTGAAATCACTCAGCTAGGAAACGAGTTCAGTTTTGTAACGTTGAGATAGGTTTTAATTGGATTAAACAGGTGAATTATTGAATTATGTGTTTAATGGGGAACTCGCTGCTTTATTCTCACTGTATATTCGTTCTTTTTTGTCTAACAGTACTCCGACAAGTTGGTGCCACCAAAAATGCAACATACAGCACATGCACGTCCGGTAAGAAAGAATACGTACCAATATCGACCTTCCTCGTGGTTACGTGAGTATAAACGTCTCTGTTCAGCGTATTGCAGGAATATTACATTATTTATAGGGGCGAAGTAAACGAAGAGAAGCATAAGGAAGGCATATATGGCACTGTACTTCCAAACAAACGATTAATTAGCAGGTTGACAAATTTGGTACTGATTGTTGGGGGGTTTCTGAGCAAGCGTCTGCGTACTCCGAAACAACATGGGCGGTTTTGTCGGAGTTGTTGCCACCCTAAATATTGCCTACATGTACTCCTTGATTCTAGCACTTGAAAGGTTCACTGTAAAAATGTCAAATAAGTTTCTCGGGGCAATATTAGACGCGAGGATAAACTTTTAGCCCCATATAGAGTATCTAAAAACAAATGTATGAAAATAACGAACATTCTAAAGGTGCTGTCACGCACTACAAGGGGTAAAAAATGTCACAGTTTCACTGCAAGGGTGAAGCAATGAATGCGATAGCAACAAATTGTAATGTTATACGAAGTGAGGCTCGGCAGCTAAGTCTTTTGGATCCGATCTCACGCAACTAGAAAACGCTTGTTTAAGAGAATTCTCTTCGCGTTGAGAGCGCAGCACGTAGAAGGGTACACCGGCCACCAGCTGTCGGCTGTTGAGATGGGGAGATAACGCGCGCGCTCACGACGACCGCGGTTGTAAAATCGAAGGTCGCTCGAAGGACCCCCCCACCCCCCCCTCGCGTCTTTTCACGCTCGCGAACGACGGGCGAGGCCGGTTGAACAGTTGGGGGGATCTTATCGCATGCGCCTCGGAGCGACGGAGATGCCGGCTCGTTTGATCGCCGCTTCTGCTGCGTTCACTGCCCGCTCGCCCGCATTACCCGCTGGTAGAACGTACGATGCACAGGGGGTTCTTATCAATTTGGACTTCATACGCGACATGACGGCGACGGCGACGACAACGGCGACGGCGACGGCCAAAACCCGTCGAGACTGTCCATATAATTGCTATCGCAATAAAATGATGTATCTGTACTAGAGCCTCATAACCCCACGTCTAGATTACGGGGCGATAGCCTATCCGTCGCTACACAAAGCGCCTTGAAGATGTTGGACCCCACCCACCATTTAAGTATTCGCCCTGCTGCCGGTGCCTTTAGGAAATCCCAGTAGAAAGACTTTACGTGGAATCAGACGAATTGTCGCTTCATTTGCAGAGATTGTACTTATTTTTCATGTGTTTTCTGAAGGTGAACGCAAACGAGGGACATCTCGCGTACTCTGCTATTGTCACGGAATCGTAACGTTGACGAAGGCAGCAGTCAGCGTGTCCAAGTTCATTGGACACGCCGGACTGCTGCCTTCGATAACTCTTTTTTTTTTTTGGCCGAACTTGTGGGCGGGAAACGGAAACTCAAACTACAGCAATCAATGCACGCTGTACACTGATGTCGGCGAAAGAGCGTCGGCCGTCGATAATCTGATCGGCTGTAAGGCGCGTCGGCATTTGTACATGCAGCATTAAAAATTCGATCTTTATCGCTGGTCGGCCGCGTGTGTTCCAGAATAGACTGAGCTGTTCGCGTCTGCGCGCTCAAGCCTAACAGCTGATCCTGAAAGAGTCTGGAATGTTCCCAGACATTCTGGCGTGGTTTGCGCAAGTCAGTATACGTGTAATGCGCCGGTAACATAAAACGTAGAAAGAAAGGAGCGTCTGTGGCACTATAAATGATCTTTCCAGCTCTTCTCTCTTTTATAACTGTTCCTTAGTGAGAGAACCCTACTCATTGCGCGTGAAAGGTCTGGCAGAGGAAATGGGTGTCCCACTCCATGAACACCAACTGATGGCAGCTAAGCACCAACTCCCGCTAAGCAGCTCCCACCATGGCATTGGCAGTTTATACGGGTAGACTGCGATGTTTCTTTCATTGACGTTACCAAGCACGCGCCTGTGACAGATATCCAGTTTTATTTTCCACGAACTACAACACAAATACTCTTGTCCTGAAATTTTTCGCAGATGCATCCGAAGTGTCATGTTGGCGTTTCTTACGCAGCGGTCGGTCCACCTTTTTTTTTTTTCGGAAGCTGGTGTTCAGCACCCTAACACAAACATTTTCACAGCATAGGCTTACGCGGTATTGGCGGTCTTCAACACATTCAGGAATTAAAAATACAAATTTCTGTTTATACACCGATTGATTAAGCCTTGTAAGAGGTTTAAAAACTCTCAAACAGCTAAAAAATACTGTCGTGTCTGTATACCCGCTCCTACGCACTATTGCCGAATTCTAAGAGCATGTAGCCGTGAGGTCGAAGGAAATGTGTTGGCTGACCAACTAGCTGCATTCGTCCACTCAGGCACGGTGAACTCAATCGTGGATGTCCATATTATGGACTTTAAGCCCTTCCTCAGCAAAAATTCAGGGCTTACTGGCAGTGTGTATGGGACAGCGAAACACAATAAACTATATGTCATGAAGCCGCATCTTGGCAACAAACCGCCAGTGTCAAAGTCACTCTGCACAGAGGTAACGATTTGTAGACTCGGGTAGGAAACACACACAACACACACGATACCTTTTGCTCGGTGGTGATCCACCAGTGCGTCAGAAATGTTTTGAGCCATTGCTAGGCCTTGGACGGTGATGCTTCTCAAGGTGAACAGTGGTGGCAGCGGATGCTGCACAGTGACGTGCTGGCGGACCAACTCATGGCTTTCCAGAGGGCCCTTGTGGAGGCAGAGGGGCTTGGCCTCTCTGTTCCGACGTGGGAGCGGCCAGTATCAATCCCAGACTGATCTTCGGGACCACAATAAAGTTATTCATGCCATACTTACGTGCTTCACATCCTGCTGCAATACCTTCAACTAGAAGTTAATAGGACAAATCATTTTCCGCAACCATTCCGGCAGCATGGTCCGCTCCATCCTTCTGGGTTCATTGGCAGAGAACCACTTTTTAATATGAATCGGATTGGCCTGTTTAAAAAAAGCGATGTCAGCCCTCCACTACGGCACTCCTAATAATCATATCGTGGTTTTGGGAGGTAAAACCCAAATATTATAATTATGTTTAAAAGAGGTTAATAGTAGGGGTTAGCGAATATTGGAAATTTCGAATATTTTTCGAATAGTGTTTGCTATTCGATTCGATTCGCACTGGAACTTAACTATTCGAACTTCCTGAAGACAAATACAGTCTACGTCCAGTGGCCGTATCTACGACAGTGGCCCCATCAAATTTTGAGTATGCTTCACCCCATCACATCCTCGTATTGCGGCAAAGTTGCATTTCAGGCTCTGCTACGGTCGCAAATGTATTGACTCAAGAAAACGCTGGTTCCAATATGGAGATGATAGATGTGGCTGAGGTGGAGGCTCAATTAATGCTGTTTTGGACCTGACATTAAGGCAGGAAGTCCGAAAAATCAAACGCCGAAGATTTTTAGCATCCAAAATTTAGATTTTCCTATATATTGACGTCTACGAGGCAGATTTGGAACTTCGGACTCAAAGGGAGCACACCATTGTCCGCCACATCAGTTGGGCTTCCACAGAAGTTGAAAGAGGAGGAGAGGCTGAGGAAATAGCATCTTTGCCTTTCACGTGTAAAGTGTTGTCGGCAACACTTTGGTTGCACCAAATCCTGTACATCAATACAATTCGGCCTCTGCGTTGCCTCATGTTGATAAGACGACTATGAAACACCACCCCGCCAGCGCTTCATCAACCTAGCCAAAAGAAACACCTTCATGTTGCTAAGTCATAAGAATATGCTTATGAATCCTCTCTAACCTTTTTTCTGGAATTTCGCTTCGAAGTATTCGAAACATATTCAAGAAATATTCGATTCGATTCGCACTCACACTTCAATATTCGAATTTGCTTCGCACCCAAAATTTTGCTATTCGCACAGCTCTAGTTAATACTTTTCATGTCATGCTATATCCAGGTGAGGCCGAGCCAGACCTTCCATAAGGCCACGTTGCTGCGGTAGTAATCTTAAAGGGACACTGAAGAGAAAAGCGATTTTTCGCATATTAGTAAAGTATAATTCCACATTCCCGAAAACGCCACTCTTACCGCGAGACGACGCTTGGGTAAGCAAGCAAACGCGCGAAAAGAAAATGCAGGTGGAGACGCCACCTTGAGATTCCCGCACCATACGCCGTGACGTCATAGACTTTGACGGCGTCTACTAGGTCCTACGTAGTTCGTAATCGGTAAAAATGAAGTACATTGTCATCTGTGGGGGACCATGAACCTAACATACGAAGTTTCACAAAATTTTCTCGAGTCAATGTCGCAAAAATACGAAAAATGCATTTTGAAATCAGTGACGTCACGCGCGGAGACGTCGGCGCGAGATTTAAAAATCAAACTTCAACCTCGATTTTCTCCTGTAACAATGCACTTATGATGGTTAAACTTACAACATTAGAGTTCTCAGAGTACAGTATATCAATCTAAACCAAGTCATTGTTTCACTTTAGTGTCCCTTTAAGAGAACGCAGGCGCCTCCTATCCCTTGCCCTCAAGGGGCCATGATGAGGCATTAGTGCCAGACACGCGTCATTTGTATTCTGTTCTGTGGTCACCCAGTAATATATTTTGAAACTGTAGTTCTCCGCAAGACTTACAGTCATAAGTTTATCCGTCTATATGCATTTTACGCACTCCTATGTCGATTGATTTTAGGCCCCCATACAGCCGCATTACATCTTTCAATGGTGCAACGCTGGTCACCGTCGTTTTAGAACTCACATACATGGCGCTCTTTGGTCACTATTGGCCCTTGCACCAATAAACACTATCAGACCATCATCATCAGTCTGCTTGCTGCCATGTCGAAGTGTGAACGCTCTATCGTCATGATGGGAGAAGATGGCTGGCGCCTCCTAGTCAGTTCCTGCGTAGAACTTGTTGGCCGATGCGTCCATCTGTTTGTTTGCTTGTTCGCTTATTTGTTAGTTTGTCACAATGCCGCGTACCTCTATAATTCCCATTAAGGGAACTTAAAAATAATACTGAAGGCTGTGCTTTACTCTAAGCAACTTTCGCCCACATTCTGTAAAGGGGTATGCAAGCGTCCGATTTCTGAACGAAAATAAAATACCACGAAAAGTTTAAAAAAAATCTAAACGAAGGAAGGCGAAATAAGTAAACAAATCAAAAGTAAAAACACAACAGATTACAAAACGAAAATAAAACAAACGAAAAACGAAACATAACAGAGAAGTACGGTGCGGAAGCCGATGCATAAGCACAACTTAGAAATCTGACTCGAATGATTGAGTTTAAGCAGGTTTTTTTAACTAACCGGTTTCTCTATTTAAAGAATAACGAATTTTTTATGTGCGTGCGTGTTTGTTTCTTTTCTAGGTTCATAGTTTTAGCATACGCTTCGCTAGTCGCTATAGCGACAGCCTACGACGTAAGGCTCCGATACCAATCATCAACGACTACGTATGACCGGTGTGATAGCCTCGAGAAACCCTGCACATCCAGCATGACGCTAGAGGGAAAAAAGTCAAGTGACACTGGCAAAGGTAAGCTTGGCATAGTTGTTCCTCTCAGCGCTCTCATTAATTGATATCAAAGCTTCTGGCGTGTCAATGGTCGCAGTTATGCGGTGGTTCGAGCAGCCTTTCATGAGCTACTGTAGGCGGCAAAGTTTGTGGATGAAAAAAAAAAACATGTCCTGATCCCTCTGTCAAAAGGAATCGGTATAACACGAAAGTGAAACGTGTCTTCACAGAGGCAGCTGAGCGTTTATTGTGCATTGTTTCGTAACAAGGGCGAAGGAATGAATGCTACAGCAACAAATTGTAATGTCACGCGAAGAACGGCAAGCAGTTCGAAACTTGCTGCGCGCACATCAAGCAGAAAGGACCCACGAAATGAGCATACGCAGGACGAGCGCGGACTAACAACTGTCACAGCTCGACACCTAAAGCGCACTGCTGAAACATATAGAAATACGCACGAAACGAACGCACAAGTATACACAGAACGAACGCGAACAACTGTCACAATTGTTACTTCGTTTGTGAGCAGCGCGCTCCTTTCGTAAACGCGGCCGCTGCGGCGAGCGAAGTGACCTTCGTGCACTCTTTAACCACTGTAGCTTCAAAGCAAATTTGCAGTGGAAGCACAAGACGTACAAAGCGCTCCAATGTCCCAATCACGAGATAAGCGCGCGCGCACGAGCGACCACGCCCAGTGGAGGCGCGCGCGCATCGCAACGAGAGGGGCGACCGACCTTTAGAGCGCGCCCTCCGCGCCACCTTCGCGCCATCTCGCAAGTGATGATGAAAACGCGCTGAAGTCGACGAGCTCTGCGGACCGCCTACGGTATATGGTGTAATCAAATAGCTCGCCGTTAACAAACTGAGGTGCGTATACGCAGCTCCTGTGGCGGAGTGGTTTCGCGCCGCGCACTGTGGAGCAAGGGGTCATTGGTTCGACGCCCGGCGACGGAAGTTTTAAATGCGAAGCATTTCTTAGCGAACTTCGGCGACTTTGAGCGTATCTGTCTATCTATCTATCTATTTATCAATCAATCAATCAATCAATCAATCAATCTATCTATCTATCTATCTATCTATCTATCTATCTATCTATCTATCTATCTATCTATCTATCTATCTATCTATCTATCTATCTAGCCGCCTACGACTTTGTGCTCTCCTGGCCGTATCGTTAATGGGATTTATACCAAATTTGGTATGGCATAACATGACTGTATGACGAACATAAATGGCTGGTCATATCATGAAAATCATGACTAACTTGTCATGGAAAATATGATTTACATGCCACACTCATGGCGCGGTCGCGGCCGTTTCGTTAGCTTGACATACACCAAATTTGGGACTGAGTGACATGACTGTATGACGAACACAAATGACAAGTGGTAATATGAAAATCATGACTTCATGAGCGACATGACTTGCATTCCACGCTCATGGCGTGCTCGCGGCCGTTTCGTTAGCTTGATATACACCAAATTTGGTATTGAGTGACATGACTGTATGACGAACATAAATGACAAGCCGTAATATGGAAATCATGACATATCATGAGCGAGATGACTTGCATTCCACGCTCATGGCGCGCTCGCGGCCGTTTGGTTAGCTTGATGTTCACCAAATTTGGTATTGAGTGACATGACTCTATGACGAACATAAATGACAAGTCGTAATATGGAAATCATCACTTGTCATGTGCGACGTACATGACTTGCATTCCACGCTCATGGCGCGCTCGCGGCCGTTTCGTTAGCTTGATATACACCAAATTTGGTATTGAGGGACATGACTGTATGACGAACATAAATCACAAGTGGTAATATGGAAATCATGACATGTCATGAGCGACATGACTCGCATGCCACGCTCATGACACGCTCGCGGCCGTTTCGCTAGCGTGATATACACCAAATTTTGTATTGCGTGACGTGACTGTATAATGAGCATAAATGAGAAGTGGTAATATGGAAATCATGACATATCATGTGCAACATGACTTTCATTCCACGCTCATGGCGCGCTCGCGGCCGTTTCGTTAGCTTGATATACACTAAATTTGGTATTGAGTGACATGACTCTATAACGAACGTAAGTGGCAGGTGGTAACATGAAAATATTGGCATGCATGTCATCTACAATGCCATTTACATGCCACCCTCATGGTGCGCTTGCGTCCAGTTCGCTAGCTTGACATTCACCAAAATTGGTATATCGCAACGTGGCTCTTTGGCGAACACAAATGGCAGGTCGTAACATGTAAAGCATGACATGCAAATTATGTAAAGCATGATTTACTCCTTCCTGGCTGCTTCTCATTACATCGATGCCCACAGTGCGTGGGATCTGCCGGCTTTTTCTTCTAGTTTTTTCTTTACAATCTGTTTATATTTTACAACGTTATGTCCGTGGCGGCATAAAACGCCGGCATAAAACACTTTCATGTTAGAATAAACTGATCGTATGTATATGCTTTTGCTCCGAACTCGTCTATGGAACTGCGGTATAACGTAGAATCATTGGATAGAAGCAGCGAACTGCACAAGTAGCGATGTGCCAGTCAAGAAAAACAAGCCTAAATTGAAACATTTCGTCAGATTCCTGTGCGCTCAAGATGCGCTCAGCTTCCGGCGTAATGGCTTTGCTCTCACCTGCATTTAAATACAACCGAGACTCAACTAAAGAGGGTCGCTTTGTGGCAACGCGTAGGCGGTATTATAACTTGTTAGGGCAGGTATCTGGGCCTGTTGGTACAGATCCATCAGGAAATTTCAACATACGGAAAGGGACTGAGAAAAAAGACAAGACATAAATAAAAAAAAGTGACAGTTTTGCCGCAAGGGCGAAGCAATGAATGCGATAGCAACAAATAGGAATGTCACGCGAAGAACGGCAAGCAGATGGAAACGTGCAGCGCGCTGCTCAAAAACAAAGGACGCACGAAAAGAATACACACAGGGTGAGCGCGAACTAACAACGTTCACAGCTCGACACTTTACGCGCTTCTCAAGCACAAAGGACGCACGAAACGTGCTCACATGTATACACAGGACGACCGCGAACTAACAAGTGTCACAGTTGTTACTTGACTGTGTTTGAACAGCGCGCTCCTTTCGCGAACGGGGCCTCTGCAGCCAGCGAAGTGGCCTATGTGTGCTCTGTAACCTAAACGCAATCTTTGCAGCGAAAGCAGACGATGTACAAACTGCCCGCAACATAAGATAAGCGTGCGCGCGCGCACGGGCGACTACACCCTGTAGGGCAAAGTGCACGTTGGCGAGCGAACGCATCGCGGAGCGCGCCCTTCGCGCCATCTCACTGGTAATGCAGAGAACACGCTGACATTGACATATCCCCCCAAGATCTGCGTACCGCCAGCGCTAAATGGTGTATCTCGCCGTTAGTACACTGAAGGGCGTGCGCTTTCGTGGCCGAGCGGTTAACGCCGCGCTCTGCGGAGCGAGAGGTCGCCCGTTCGATTCCGTGCGTCCGAAAATATTTCTCTGAATCAGTCTTCTTTGTGGCTTTTATATATATACAGTCGAACACACTGATAACGATACCGGTGTTAACAATATATCGGTTTTAACAATGAGAAGCTGCTGCACTGACAGCTTTTGTATGTTCTCCATAGTGAAATAACCCGCTTACAGCAATGCCCGCATGCTGCGTTATCGGTTATAAGAATGAATTCTGGCTGTTGAGTGTCCGTGCCGAGACGTAATAGAATGCGAAATTCTTGAAAAGAAAGAAGAAAACGAGAATTTCAAGCTGCTGAACCCCCGCCTACAACCCCAACGTCCCCTAGCGCCCCTTCGGAATCGTCGTATGCATGCTATAGCGCGTAGCGTTGTGGCATTGTGGAAAAGCTGACTTGAATTCCGCTACGACACAGGAGCGGTGGTGATTTCTGTTAAAACATTTTCGGACATGCAGTTTGATTAAAAAGTTGAGGAGTTTCAGCATCTGAAACTTCAGATGTTATCATGCATTGGCTCTATGTGGCTTGTGGCGGTACCGTGAAAACGTCCAAAATTTTAATAATGTCCAAAAAAATCGGCAGCTTTCTCCTCCTTATCACTGATGTCGGTTGGCATATCTCATCGGATATTATTCTCCTCGTGTGCCACCGATGGCGGCGCTGCGAACGGCGCTCCGGTGCCGCAAGGGCGGGGATTCGGCTTTTGTCGTCTGCTACGCTCTGGCTAAAACAGCAACATTTTCGTTATAGTTCGCTCGCGTCGCACGGCGTTCCTCGACTACTAGCTGCATTTTCTTCTAATGATATTTCTTGCGATGCCTGCTAGCATTACAGGAGTTTAAGAAACGTTAACATTTAATATATATTCTGTATACCCACAGCCATCGTGGTCAGGCGCATGCCCCCGAGTTCGTAGCGTCCCCCCACTTGGCTGGATGGCATTGAAATAGCTTACGTGAAAGCGCGAACGCCACCGCCAAGTAAGTTAGAGAGTCTAGGCTGCTTTGAAATCGAAGCGCGATCAATTTTGCGACTTATACGCAAAAATCAGCGTTGTGTAAGCAGACTTGAGATGAACGGAAATTCACGCTCCACTCCCAATTGTAGTCATGTGGACTTGTGCAGACACGACAGGCGACAAAATGAAATCAATAACTTCATCGACCAGCGGGTTATGGACCACTAGCATAGATTGGGCGAGCTGGATGCAAATAAGATCTCTCCGAATGAAACGCCAGCAGTGGTGCGCGTGGTACAGTTCGACCCTTATGATTAGAGATAGATACGCTCATGAGCCACATTCATGTTTTCGATCGCGGAGTGCTGCCTAATCGACTGTGCGAGCCTGTCAATGGTGATGACAGGATGGCGCGCACTATATTTCTAATGCTTGGACGACGCGATCTGCTGCAGTGTTCGCGTTTCATTTGACACCGATAGTACAGCTTGGTAAACAGTAGGAAATATCGGCGAATGTACCCAGGAAGAGGAGAAAGAGAGCTCTTTCCCACCATTCTTTCGGCCCCTGTGGCTGATTATTGCTATTCTTTACCGTGCTGTAACAAGATTGAATATTTTAAGGTGAGGGCCTCAGATTCCTCATCAAATGCGAAAATTGACCGTCGGCGTCCCCCGTCGCCATCGTCAACACGAGTGATGCGAAAATTCATCATATGATCACGTTATCATGACATCCCAGACCACCAAAATTTGTGACATCATAACGTCACGTCACATGATTACGTCATCCCATGATATCGTTGCTTTGCATTGCCTCCGTGATTGGTGGGCCGATCTCGGAGGCGATGCAAAACCAGGTGATGTGTAGAAAGCTTCAGTGCAAAACCACGTTGCGTCCAGAAAGCATTCAGAGAAGGGCGGTGAAGGAACAATTCATCGACTCAGGAAAAAAATGGCTTTCGCCTTCGAGTCAACTTAGGCAAATGCAAAGTTTCACCGCAAGGGTGAAGCAATGAATGCCATAGCAATAAATTGTAATGCATCTTTGAACTAGGCAGCGCAAGAAACGAGGACACAAGAAAAGTACAACACACCAGCAGCGCCTTCTCACAACTAACTTTATCGGAAAGAACGCATAATATTTAACCCATGACCAAGTGCCACGTGTTCATACATCATTGATAGCCAAACAAATGAAAAATAAACAGGAAAAAATTGATCGCATGCGAGCTTTTTTTCTATGTGATAAACCGATTGAGGAAAGAAATTTCATTGTCATGCAGTGATATTGAAGGCATGCTTACACATTGATTGGCTTTTTTGCTAATATGATGAGCCTCAACAATTTCTCTAGTAGTCTGATTTTGATGCCTGAAAATACACTTGGTGTCACGAAAATTAGGGGTACATCCATGTTCTGCAACGTGTCGGGCAACGTGCGAGTACACGTTGCTTTCCAATGAACGCTTGTGTTCCGACAACCTTACGTTCAGACAACGACCAGTTTGCCCTATATAGACATGACCACAGGAAAAAGGAACCTCGTATACAATTCCCATTGTGCATGACACGAACGGAGACGCATGCTTTACAGTACAGCCTCTATTCGTCACACCTGAACTTTTTTCCGCCAGTTTCCTTTCAACTATACCACAGATGCGATTCATTTTTTGAGGAGCCGAGAAAACAACATTTATCTTATACCGACCAGCTACATTTTTTAGCGCGTGGGACAGCTTGTGCACATACGGAATTACAACGAATTTTTCTTTATCAACGGACTTCGAATTATCTATGGTGGGCGTTCCTACGTTTATGCGTTTTAGGAGCTCCTGCACGTTCACTCTGATAGCGCTTTCCGGAAAACCTGCCAATCTTAGACGCTCATGAGGTACCTCAGAACAAAGAATTACAGTACTGTAAAGCTTAGACTAACCGACAATCATGTTTGTTGGATTTACAGTCCGAGATCCGAAAAACCAGTTCTAAACTTTAAATCCGCTCATTCAAAAGTCGTGAAACATGGCATAGCTTTTTCATTACTGTTGTCGTCCTTGTTCAAATCTTGTTTTCATAAAACCGGCGAAAGCTGCACGAGACAAATCGAGCGTCTAAGATTGGCAAGATAAACAACCTTCACTGATGTGTGGGAAAAGCTATATTGGTCAAACGTGTAACTGCCTAAATGACCGCTTGCGCGAACACCACAATAACGTCTTCAACACGGTGCAGGGTCACATCGGCATTCATTGCCGTGACTGTGGGTGTGCACCCTGTTTCAATCAGAGCAAAGTAATGGCGAGGCATAGGGTTCAGCTAACTCGCGAAGTTATCGAAGCTGATTTGATACATAAGCTCGATGACAAGTGCGTTAGAGCACCCTCTATTGCGCTTTCAAATCAAGAATTTACTTGGCTGGGTTTTAGGGCATACGTGGTGGCATACTCGAAGTATTTCAGATGGTGAGCACCTGTCCATCCTTTCTCTTCTTTTCTTGTCTCGCACCGTCTCCCTTGCCTTGTATATATGCACTTTTTATCGAAATAAAACTAGTTGGAAGTCAGCGCTCTTTGCCTCTGTTCTCTCGTCCCTTCCTAAACGTTCTTTGCGCTGTTAACATTTCTTAATGAATCCACACCAACTTGCCCAAGCGTCAACCCTTTCAAGCTCCGTAGTAGAATGCTTGATCGCCACTTAGATGGCCCGCCTTCAAATCCCGTTCGATGCTGATTTTTTTTCTTATTGTGCGCGATAGCGGTTACGGACGCCGGCGGTGGCGACGGACGACTACGCCACCAAAATTGGCTGTTGCTGTGTGATCTCATACTAGCTGTCGCTGTAAAACGTTATCGAGCTTGGCGTATAGCTGACGATATAGTAGCGGTTGGAAGCTACACCAACTAGACTAGGTCATGCGTTTTGAGGAGAAACACTTCTGGGACCCTTCATGGAACCCTTCAGGAGTAAAAGGAGAGATCGGAAAAGCTACCGCGGATAGGCCTTTTTCGTTCCACCGCACGGTCGGAGCCACCTCTGCTGCGAGTGCGTGTCTGGCGGTGGTGAGAGAAACCGAGCGGCGCGCGCAGCTACACCCCACCAGCGCCCGGAGGTACAGAAAGCTTCGATTTAATAACGATGAACTCATTTATGTGAATTACGTCATTACTGCAGCTTCCTTCCTGTTGCTCAGTTTTCTCTGACATCAGCTTCCTACTGGTTGGTCATGTTAAAAAAAACGCGGAGAGGCTTCTGATGTGGTCGTTTTTGAAGCTCTATAGCACGTGGCAGATAAAATGTTTTTTTTCATCTTTACATTTCGTTTTGTAGACTAAGTATGTTTGATCGTATTAGTCTATGTATGCATGTTTGTCAGGGGGTGTAATGGCTGTGTGTTTGGCTGTGTATATCATTACTGGCTGTGTGTTATCATTACCGCCTCTCTAATGGAGGGCTTACCTTTGCATGCGTTTGCATTATTATACGAAAAAAAGTGAATATACCGAAAGTATCCCATCATGCCATTCTCATTGTTCATTGCCTTTATCTCTGTTGTTTTTCAGAAGAACGCACTAATCGAATTTTGCTATCATTCTCAATCATCACTAACGCTGAAAAGATATTCGACGTGCGGGCTTCCAGCAATGATTCTATAAGCGCCATACATGGAATTCGTGTCCTAAGCATCAATATAATAATATTCGGACACACAGTTTACTATGTGAAGAAAAATATGGTGATTCGTAAGTAAAACCTTTATGTTTTGCATGTGCCGGCAAGTAGTAACGATTCATTAGATTCAATAGAAAGATTGGAGATACGTGTAGGCACAGACTGTACACTTTCGCCATGCAGCATGCTCGTGGCTGCGGCGTATATGGAGGCGGCGATTTAAACTGATAATGTTTTATTGCGACAGCAACTACTTTGACACCCAGTGCGCATTTATACCGTCGCCGTTATGTTCCGTATAAAATCTAAATCGATAATATCGCCCCGCACGTCGTATGCGCGAGCGAAAGCTGGGAGGAGCGGCTAAAGTAGAGATAAAAGGCGCCGGCCCGGTCCGTCGGGCGAAAAAGCATGAAGTGCCCGTGGGTTCGCTGCGCCGCTCAAGTGAGGAAGCTAAGAAAGCGACGGAGCGTGTTCTGATTGAATGGGGATATATCCACCACGGTGCATGTTTGAGCATGAGTTTTAGGGACGACAATGTAAAGCTGAAGCCGTCCGCAATTGAAATAAGTAAGAGATGGTTAGAGCATCAGTGGCAGAAAACCAGAGAGAAAGGACAAAAATAAATAGTGGGATAAATAAGTACATTCTGCCGTAAGGGGCAGAGACCTGGGCTGTGATTTAGTTTTTCTTTTTGTTTTGTGAGATCGATTTAATTGAAGCAGACAAGGCATTAGGCCAACTTCTTTTTTCTTTTTTTTTTTCTTTCATGCGACCTTGCGCCCCTCTGAAAGAAAGAAACGCTGGCGTAAGGTAACGCAGCGGCTTAAGCGAGGGAAGCGACCTTCGTGCTATCTATGGCTTCAACGCAAACTTTGCGATAAAAGCACAACACGTACGTATACATGGGTATGAGTCGTCCGCTGGTCCCTAGAAATATAGGGCGCATGTGACCACGCCCGGTCGGTCAAAGTACACGGTTGCTACCGAAACCGCGCAGCTCCCCGCCCCACTTCCCACTTACACCCACCGGGAGGCGCAATGTTGTTTCCTCGCGTGTTCGCACACGCAAGGAACGAAGCGACGAGCGCGAGGAGGAAACCGGACTGGTGGGTGGCCGTTCCTCCGCTGGTTTGCTCCCCCCCCCCCCCCCTGGCCACCGCTAACAGCTGCGTTGTTGACATGTCGCCGTTTGTTGGCACGCCGCGATCGACTATAGTCGAGGCCGTAGTGATGCTGGCGAAGTTTTGGGGCGTTAAACTCCAACAATTGTTTGTTATGCTGGCGAAATAGTGAGAACCGCGAAGCGGTATGCCGTATAGGTTACTGACCCCACCACTGAGACGTAGCCGGGGGTGCAAGCCAGCAGCGGAACGACCGTCCGCCGGTCCTGGATTCCTTATCGTGCTCGTCGTTTTCTTCCTTGCGTGTGCGAACACGAGAGGGAAAAAATACGCCACCGACTGCACCGGGAGCTCTACACGCGCCTTTCGCTCGGCGTAGAGCCGGCATCACTGTTATAGCCGCCATCTTCGGCCTTGCTCACACGTTTTCCCTTGCACATAGAACATAGGACGTGCAGTGCGATGCTGTTGATTTGGACTCTATAAGGGACTTCACGGCAACGGCAAGAATGCGCCTGGAGCGTCCATAAGATCTATATCATCAGAATAAAAGTATAGCACCACTTATTTCGTTCATTTTAACGTGTGTGTTCAGATATAACGAGTCGGGGGAGTACTTCGCTAAGAAATTGCATGTCATCAACTGCTCACATCATAGAAAAATGATCTGCTCTAAGGCGCATTAGTGTACCACTTGGTTCGTTACGGGTTTGTAGACCTTGCATTTCTTTGATGTCACTTGCTACTAAATCGCCGTAACTTCATTTACACCTCCTTAACCTGACTTGTATAATCCAACTATTACATAGACCCCTTTACTTTAGCAACTCTTGCATAGACCCAGTTACTTTATTTTAGCTTTACTTAACGCTGTGCTCCGAATCGCCCTACATTTCAGCCTAGATTGTCTGTGGGATGAACGCACATTTTTCGTTGACTAATGTCAGATTTCCAGTACTGATTGTGGTGCGTGCAGTACTGGCGAGCCTATCTGTGTCGTATTTCTGCCTTTTCGCACTATATATGCGCCACACACATTGCTATACAGGAAACTCAGAAACTCCGTGCATCTTGTTCTTTCTTTTTTTTTATTCCGAGCTTGGTCTAGTAGTAGTAGTAGTAGTAGTAGTAGTAGTAGTAGAAAACTTTATTTTACACAGAATCCAGACAGGCTAGAACCCCAGTTCCCCGAAGGGAATGCAAGGGTGAAAAACGTAGTCTGTCCGGCAGGGCGGTGCCCCTATTCCAAGGCCCCACTGGCACGAGCCATCCGTTCAGCTCTTCGGATCAGACGTAGCTGATCCTCTAGGGCTGGGCTAGACAGCAGCGCCTCCCATTCGTCTCATGTGCCATTCGTGTCGTGATCTTCTCCGTGCTCTGCACGCTCCCACGTGATATGAAAAAGCGTTGTTGTAGCTCCACACCACGGACATATGTCTCTATACGCCGTGGGGTAGATCAGGTGGAGAGTGTGCAGATTTATGTAAGTGTTCATCTGTAGTCTTCGTAGCACGGTCGCCTCCGCAGCGCTGAGTCTGACATGTGGAGGTGGATAGATCTGCCTATTTTCCCTATAGTATCTAAGGATCGTTGCATAGCAAGGGTCTAGGGGAATAGGGTCCTCTACTGCAGAGTCTGTGGTGGCTTGGTGGTTGGTAAAGCCTCGAGCCGCCTCATCCGCATGCTGGTTCCCAGTCACGCCCTCGTGCCCCGGTGCCCATGTCACAGTCTGGACATATTTCACTGTGGGGTCCCATCCAGTCCCAATCAATATTCGGAGTGCATGTGCTCCAATTTTGCCCTTCAGATAGTTTCTGCAAGCTTTTTGTGAGTCTGTAACAATTGTTAATGGAGCGTTTCGAGTCCATCCCTCTTTGATTGCGAGGGCTATGGCGACCTCTTCCGCTTGTGTTGTCGAGGCTTGATCTATTGAAGCGCAGGCTGTAATTTTCCCTTTACGGTCTGTGACTACAGACACAGCCTTCCTCGCGTCGGTGTGATAAGGCGCAGCGTCAGTGAACCTCGCCGTATTCACATATTTCGTCACTTTGTCAATGTATTCGGCCCTGGCCTTTCTTCTCCCAGCATGCAGAGTAGGATCCATGTTCTTTGGTATTGGCAATACGGTCTCAGCACAACTTTTTTTTTTGTCCTTCGTCCACTCCAAGAAGGCGTCCAAACTACCTTAAATTTACAATAGTGGTGAGAAAGTGGCAACCACGTATACATATCCCACGAACCCTAAATTGATGTGCAGTCTAAGAAAAATACTTCGTCCAAATAAAATTAAAAAAAAAAACGAAAACAACATACTTTCAAGGTGCGAAAGGCTTTTTTTCAGTTTATAACCTGATGATGTCTCCTCATGGCCACATTGTATTATTTGCACCTTCATCGGCGTTGTGACCTTCTCTACAGGAGAACAGAGTAGCCATGTAGACATTCGTAATGTCACGTTTATATCAGAGCGGCACATTTAACGGCACATGTGTATCAGGAAAAAAAAAAACAAAAAACTATCGAGTCTGAATGTTTCTAGTCAGATAAATTAGGTGAGATAGATTAAGGGTGCACCCTGAGCACTTGCCAAGATATAAAGAATACGTATCTGGGTGAATGATTAATATGGGAGCCTACTCATGTAAAGGAAATTGTAAAGGAGTGTAGGGCCTTTTTTTTTCTACTTAGGGATGTGTTTAGATGAGAACGTCGGTGCATAGGTCCGCTGACCCTCTTTAGTTTCACTGAAAAAAAATATATTTTACTGTCCGAGTCTCCAGGGCTCCTAAACCAATCTTAGTTTCACGAAAAAAAATTTGGACTTAGTCAGAAAAATTTGGAAGATTCCACTCAGCAGAATCGCTTTTTGCGAATTGCACGAAAATAGGAATTTGACGAGAGCCTACAAAAGAGCTATCGTAGCTGTGAGTCTCAAAACTTTTCTTCGCATATCTATGAGTAACGTGCGTTTATGAAAGGTTGTTATCTTTCAGTTTCGTTCGCCATATTTTGTGAAAAAAAAAAAAGAAACGTCGGCACATTGCTCGATAATGCTCTCATTTCAGATTCTTTTTCTCGCTCCGCGTCTATAATACTCAGAATTTCCAAAGGTGGCCAGAGTGTTGTCACACAATAGTTTAACAATGGACGCTAAATATGATTGCCGATAATGATGTCAAACGCAAACAAAAAATGTATAAGTGAAGCCGAGCGCATGCTCTAACTTAATCTGTAAAAATTATGTTGCGTTATTTTTGTGACGTCAGAGTTACAAACCCACCAAAGTGCCCAAACTGACGTCCACGCGCAACCACTTAAATGGGCGAGCATGTAGCTATAGTCGCCATTGGCATGATTTTTAGATCTTATGTATGTTCTCTCGTGCTCACGAAACATCAAATTGATAGAAAAAAGACTAAGAGTTACTTTAAAGTGCAAAACGTCATACACCGGTGGTCCAAAACTCTGTTGACTCGAGTCCCGCAAGAACGTACCCCGAGTACTCGGGACCGGCCAACCCTGAGCTGGACGTAGAGATTTGCAACGAAGAGGTTTGCCGGGCATGCTCCACGAGCTGAATGGAAGTTTCACCGTGGGCCCCGACGACATAACGAACAAGATCCTGTGCTTAATCTGGACGACCCGTGGATCGACTACCTAACCAAAATCATCAACGAGGCGTAGAAGAGAGGCCAGGTCCCCGACCCGTGGAAGCTCGCGCACACTGTGCTCATTCCTAAGCACAGCAAACCACCCAACTTGGACAACCTGCGCCCCATTTCGCTCACGTCCTGCGTGGGCAAGGTGGCTGAGCACGCGGTGCTCAACAGGCTGACCCGCTACTTGGAGGACCACGGGCTCTACCCGCACACCATGATCAGTTTTCGGGCCAAGCTCTCGATGCAAGACGCCATGAAGCTACTCAAGCACCGCTCGAGGCTATTCTCGTCCTGCACTTGGAGAAGGCCTTCGACAACATTGCACCCTCTTTTGTGTTGCGGTCAATTGCCGAGCTTGGCCTGGGAGCCAGATTCTATGAGTACATCAAATTATTCCTGATCCGCAGGAAAGCCACTCGCAGGGTGGGAGACGTTGTGTCCGAAGAGATCGAGCTGGACATGTGCGGCACCTCGCAGGGATAGATGATCTCACCCACCCTGTTCAACCATGCCATGGTTGGGTTGTCCAAGAGGCTCTCGCCTATCGAGCACATTAACCACAAGATTTACGACGACGATATCACCATTGGGAGCTCGGGCGGTCAGCGACGGGCAGGACGAGCGCGCCCTGCAAGAAGCCATTAATACCACCGAAGATTTCCTCCGTCCCACGGGCGAGGGGTGTTTCCCAAGCAAGTCCGAGCTCCTCCTCCACCGACTCACAAGGCGAGGGCCCAAACTCAAGGGCTGGAAACCGATCACCTAGAGTGAAACCAAACTCCGCAGCGGAGACGGCGGCGCAATTACCCAGAGTCAGCTCCATACGCGTCCTTGCTATGACCATCGCGTCCAACGGTTCCAACGCCAAGAATATATTCAAGCTCGCAACCAAGACGAACAACGCGGTTTCGCGGGTACGGTGGGTTGCCAACCTTCCCCACGGCCTCAAGGAAGACGACCTCATCCGCCTGGTCAACGCCTTCGTGCTCTACCACTTTTCAAATGTCGCGGCCATGCACAATTGGCAGCGAGCCGTGCTAGACACGCTCAGCGTTCCGCTCAGAAAAATCCCCAAGTGGGCCCTCGGTATCCCGATCAGGACGCGCACCGAACGCCTGCTCCAGCTCGCAGTTCACAATACGCTGGAGGAGATTGCTGAAGCGCAAGAGCGGGGACAGGTCGCGCGCCTTTCGACCTCGCAGGCCGGTAAACATGTACTACGAGAGCTCGGCCACTCCCCGGCAGAAGTGAGCGAGAAGATGAGGCCGATATCCCGCGACATCCGTAACCTCATCACCAGGTCACCGATCACGTGGAATGTCCATCGCAAGCACAACCGTGGCAGGCGACGGGCCAAAGCCGCCACTATTCTCAAGCAGACCCGCAGCGAGGAGCGCTGCGTCAGCTTCGTCGACGCGGCAGCGTGCCGCGGGGGCTCTCCGCGCCTACCCTGCTTTGCCATGCAGTCGCATGCCCGTAATGCCTTGTCTCCCATTACTATCGTGCGCTATCAACTGGATTTCACTTCGTTTTCTGCGTTTGTGGCTGCGCAAGTGGAGATAGCAGCGTGTAGTCGATTAGTACTGACATTCCACGAAGAAATAAGTGGCGAGGAGGAGATAGCGCTTGTAAGAAGTGTAGTGAAGGGGAGAAAGAAACTGCTGTCTCGCCTTTGAACTCGGTGTGGTTTAGCGGCCCTTCAAAGCATCAAGTCTGCCGGAACGAGACGCTCGCTATCAATAAATGAAACGGAGGGAGGGCGTGTTTTTTCGTTAGACACAGCCTAATGAGACCAAGAGATAATGAAGCTAAGGAACGTATAAGGGACATTATTTATATGTTTTAACTGTAGGGTGGTAATAATGACGCTCTCGAGTCCGAACCTTCTGATAACGCGTTATCGGAATGCTATTGGTTCGGTCCTTACCCTGCGGCAAGCTGACTTTTTATCCGCTTTAATTGCTTTCCATTTATGTCATTATAACCAAACTGCAGCTAAAACCTATGGATATTGTCCCCTATGCGTTCCTTAGCTTCATTATCTGTTCGTTTCATTAGGTTGTGTCGAACAAAGAAACGAGCCCTCACTCAATTCCCTACCCCCTGTTTCGTTGTTTGCCACGTAGTATGTCTTTTACTGTACGCCTCAAATTGCACTGTACACGCTCTGCTGTGCTTTCTGCGTTGCTTGGTTGTGAGGCCAAGGCTGGTGGCATAAAGACGCATTTTGCCTCGTATTCCCTGGAAGAGAAGCTTCTTCCCTTTGGCGGTATACTGTTGTCTACAAATATTATTCTTCGGAATATCAAAGAAAGTTTGATGGGGGGAGGGGGGGTAGGAGCTTATTGCAACAAATGATTAAAAGTGATAAACAGTGCATAAAATGAGTTAAATGTGAGTTAAAGTGAATGAAAGCGAAACCAAGGTGAACCTAAGTTTAATCACAGGCGCAATAGAGTCAGTTAGAGGCAAATGAAATTTGAGCAAAAGCCAATTAAAGCATTAAGTGTAGTGCAAGAGAATCAAATAAATGATATAAATGTGAATGAAATGTTGAAGCGAATAAATGGTGAATGATATATGAACTAACGCAGCGGTGCCCAAGTCTGATCATGTAGAAGTAGTGGTAATCGGAAGCTAACTATAGGCGACTATAGGAGAACAAGTACGAAGAAATAACAATATAGTCGACTTAGGACGACAAGTAATATAAATGACGTATTGTGAGATAGGCACTCATGCTCTCCTCAGCATTAGCGAAAAGGACTAACATTTCATTTCTGGTTGCGTGACATCACCCATAGCTTTCGGTGCTCTACACGAAGTTATCCAAAGAGAGTACAGGGGAAATAGCCTGAAATTTACTGGCTACGACAAAAGTGAAGGATTCCTGCGTTTCCTTAACAGGGATTACCTGGTGGCTCCATATGGGTAGTCTGGTGTAAACGGTGTAAATTGACCACAATTCATAAAGGGCGGTCTCTAAGCGGAAGCACCGGCAACTGTGCCTATTATTGCGATAGCAGTTATATGGACACTCCGGACAGCACTTTCGCCGTCACCGTCACTGTCGCCGTCATGTTCCGGATAAAGTCGAAATCGATAACATTCGCCCCGAGCGTCGCGTGTCCTGTGCACGATTGAAAGCGCGCGAGCATTGCAGACGAATGCGGCTCCAGCAAA
>JALIZH010022192.1:0-12148 GCA_030522465.1 Rhipicephalus appendiculatus | reverse complement strand
AGGCGACAGTCTCGGAAAGCCAATTTCCCGTCACGGCTGTTTCTGACATTGAACTAAGAAATTATTGTGCAAGACATATGTGGGCAAATAGTTTCACTCCTTATATTGCGTTAACAAGACATCCCACTAAACGCTACAATTCTCGCAATTGTGGTTTTTCACAAAAATCCAGGAATGTCTCTTACTCATCGCAGCTATATTTACACAAAAATGTACTTTTACGTGTTAAAGATGATTGATTTGCTTAAAGATGATTGACAAACCTGTTCTGTGCTTCGTGTACAGAGACTTTTCTTATAGCGCGTGTTCTCGCGATTTCATCAAGCAGAGCACAATAAGTGGTTCTTGAATACGTGCAGAGCTCGAAAGTTCTACATTACAGAGAATTCGAACCTTTCATCTTAAGACCCAACGCCCCATGCATATTCAATAGATTGCTTGTGTCTAAGCACGCCAGCTATGCTTTCATGATATACCTTCAGCGTCCGCATACACAATACAACTAAAGCATGGGGGTAGTAGCGCACCCTTCTGAAGTCAATATTTCCGGATGAACAACATGGGGGAGGAAATGTGAACAACAGCAATAAAAACCTTTCTCTGACTAGAACGCTGCTGCGCGCAACTACTCAACTACCACCAAAACAAGTGAGTACAGTACGAAAAAAAGAATCTAGAACGATGAAGATAGCATCGTGCACTGACCATCAGGGATTCTAAGTTTTAAAACATTAATGAAGGCACTTCGAAACAGACCAATACCTGTGGTACAATGGCTTCATGCAGGCGTGGAAGAATGTATGATGCAATAGAAAATTTAACTAAGAACTTGCAATCGAACTATTAGTCGGCGTTTATCTTGTCTACTTCTACGCTGGTGTCTCGTCCCAAGCACAGCTTTTCACATAATAGTGACAACCAGCTTTGAGCCATCCGTCATCTGTAACAGCTATTTACGCAACGAACTGAATCAACCAACCAACGCGTGTGTTGCCCAAAGAGCGCCACTTGAATTGGTGAATATGGTGGCTTTGTGCACTTCGTTTTCTATTGAGGAGCTCTCAAAGGAAGTGGGCACACTTGAGAAATAGGCACATAGAGGCAGCACGGACACCTAAAACGCCTTCCAGAAGCAAGGGCCGACACTGTAAACCATCTGTACTTTTCGTGACAGTATAGTGATTTTATGGGTGTCTGCTTTCTAATGCCTAAAGGCGTAAATGAATGTTGAAAAGCTGGTTCCAGATAATTGCATGCTATGCGCATGCTGCTTTACGCAGAAATTTCGAGATTTTTTAAGTATTCATTATTCCACTTTCACGTGTTCTGCTCTCTGGTAAGGTTGTTTCACGTGGTTGACAACATTTTAAAGGCGTTCATCTAGAAATAATTTATTTATTACGTGTTGGTAAAGTGAAGTGCGGGTAAGACGATAATTATATTATGAAGAAGAACAAAATAATTGTACAAAAAGCACGACAAACACAGAGAGATGGTAACAAAGAAACATGACAGTTCCGCAAGATACGGGGAATTTCGTGCGTTCGTCAACTCTACACAGCTATTGTTGGCGAAAAAAAAAAAAGAGGGCTGCAAAATGGCATAGGTCGTCGCGAATATTCCTGTAAGATTCTGGGTGTTGTGGTGGCCTTTCTTAATATTGGAGACAAATATATTTTTTAAAAAAGAAGGGGGGGGATGAGCCACGTACGAGCGGTAAGAGAGATGAAGATATCGCGAGCGGTGACTGACAGATATTTAATTTTATCGCTTAACAAATGTGTGTTTTCTGAGAGAGAGAGCGAAATGTTTTAATGATTCTAAAAGACGGGACGTGCAAACACGGACACTTGAAAGAAGTCAAGAGACCTCAAACACCGACTAACGACTGAAGAGGCGCCCAGTGGCGGAAAAGAAAGAAGGCACAAAAAAAGCCGGCAGATCCCACGCACTGTGGGAATCGATGTAATGCGAAGCAGACAGGAAGGAGCGAATCCTGCTTTATATAATTTGCATGTCATGTTTTACATGTTACCACCTGCCACTTATGTTCGTGATACAGTCATGTTACTCAATACCAAATTTGGTGTATATCAAGCTAACGAAACGGCCGCGAGCGCGCCATGAGCGTGGAATGCAAGTCATGTCGCTCATGACATGTCATGATTTCCATATTAACACTTGTCATTTATGTTCGTCATACAGTCATGTCACTCAATACTAAATTTGGTGTATATCAAGCTAACGAAACGGCTGCGAGCGCGCCATGAGCGTGGCATGCAAGTTATGTCGCACATGACAAGTCATGATTTTCATATTACCACTTGTCAGTTATGTTCGTCATACAGTCACGTCACTCAATACCAAGTTTGGTGTATATCAAGCTAACGAAATGGCCGCGAGCGCGCCATGAGCGTGGCATACAAGTCATGTCGCACATGACAAGTCATGATTTTCATATTACTACTTGTCATTTATGTTCGTCATACAGTCACGTCACTCAATACCAAGTTTGGTGTATATCAAGCTAACGAAATGGCCGCGAGCGCGCCATGAGCGTGGCATACAAGTCATGTCGCACATGACAAGTCATGATTTTCATATTACCACTTGTCATTTATGTTCGTCATACAGTCACGTCACTCAATCCCAAATTTGGTGTATATCAAGCTAACGAAACGGCCGCGAGCGCGCCATGAGCGTGGCATGCAAGTCATGTCGCACATGACAAGTCATTATTTGCATATTACCACCTGTCATTTATGTTCGTCATGCAGTCACGTCAATCAATCCCAAATTTGTTGTATATCAAGCTAACGAAACGGCCGCGAGCGCACCATGAGCGTGGCATGTAAATCATACTTTTCCTGACAAGTTAGTCATGATTTTTATGATATGACCAGCCATTTACGTTCGTCATAGAGTCATGTTAAGCCATACCAAATTTGGTATAAATCCAATTAACGATACGGCCGGGAGAGCACAAAGTCGTAGGCGGCTAGATAGATAGATAGCTAGATAGATAGATAGATAGATACGCTCAAAGTCGCCGAAGTTCGCTAAGAAATGCGTCGCATTTAAAACTTATATGCACATGCCCAGGTAAATGGCGAACCTATCAATCCGGCACGCGTGGGGGCCTACGTGAAAGATATCTGTTAAGACATTTGATTTCTTATTTATGCAAGTTAATCGACGGTTGACTCATGCATGCGCTACCACTATTATCGTTATGTTTTAACGAAAACCTGGAGATGTTATTCTGAATATTCGCCTGAAATACTACTCCAGGTGCTTGGTGATAATTATGCTATATACAATGATAATGACAAAGAGCCGAGCAAACGGTTATAGATTTCACTATTTACATTGTTTCGTTTCGGCCTGGACTGACCACAAGAATGTCAACAGTGCTATCGTGGGTGAAACGCACAGGTGCAGCTTTGCCATGGGCCTAGTATATGTCGCAGTTCTAAGCACGAGTCCCGTTGAAGGTGTAAGACCGCCTTCAGAAACTGTCTCTCTGATGCGTATTACCGGCATTCACACAGAACATGTTTGAGAGTTCTGGTACGTTACGGTGAACGCACAATTGTGAGTCAGACAGTATACAGCTCTTAAAATAGTTAGTATAGGCGAAGTTTAATCTGAGGTGGTGCAGGCATGTTTGCTCCTGTCTGTTAAAATCTCAAGGCATATATAAGTCATATAATGGATGAGTTTCGTAATGAGGCTCAATATGGTGACCAGCATCAGTCCAGAGGGATCGCTGGAGGAATACAATTGAAAAAAAAAAATGCCGGTTAAACACACCATTAAAAAAATATGGCTTTTTTATCAAGACAATGGAGCAAACTTCAATAAATTCTCGGAGTTCAGAGTTTAGAAAGCGTAGAGTACATTTTGTCCCTTCAGTGAAATTAGTTTCACTTGACCTGTTTGAGAAACGAAGATGGCGTTCGACAGAAAAAAGAATATGCGTTCCACAACAGATTTATAACGTATCAATTTATTATAGCAGTGGCACAAATTATTAAGCACGAATACTTAGAACAAGACCACGGCATGGTAACGGGGATGTTTTTCATTGTCCTTGTTTTATAAATGGAAGAAGAGAAAGATAATAAGAGCTCGTTTTCTATCACAAATTTAATATGCACAGTGCTGCTGTAGAAGCTTCACTGAAATTATGTCCACAGCATGTTTTCACCAAATTCGCTGTCTGCTAAGTGTTTAGCAAGATGATAAAAGAGCGATGTTCGCTTCTGGAGGCCCACTATTAAGGAACGAATGGGCGCTCTGCGACGGCGAGTAATGATGTCGCCAAAACACGTGCCAGAATGACGAATGGTGACCGAGAAACATTGGTGCAGAGAAAGGAAGAAGGAAAGATATAGAGCGAGAGAGAGATGTTAACATGTAGTAGCCTTCCATTGAAATAAGGCACTGCTATGCTTCGCTACACTATACAGCATGAAACCATGAGCCTATATTATGCATTGAAAACTTCGAGGGAGGGAGGAGAAATAGGTAAAATGTTTAAGGATATCAGGAAAATGCTAGCCAGGCCTTCTTCGTTGCTTACCCACGTGAATCATGCAGGCTTGAACCTACTCATTTGCTGACCGGCCCCTCGTGAAAGCCTGTGCAGTTAAGTGTTTGCTAGGACAACAACACGCGGCTTATGCTACGCGATGTTTATCTTTCATTGCGATTAATATTTGTGTGTGTGTGTGTGTGTGTGTGTGTGTGTGTGTGTGACTCATGGCTTCCGCCTAGGGAAACGAGCCAATCCTTTCGAAATATTGCCGTTTTAAATTATAAAAGTTATTTCCTTCTTGGATTGGGCGTTCGCAGTTTCATCCCTACTTAACAACAGTTGTGAGAGCTCCCAAAAGTGAACGAAAATAGCATTTTTTCGGCAAAAAACGGTGGTTGCCGCTGCAGGGCTTCTTGAGATGCTGAGCGGACATGGTGGCGCCATTGTCGGCTTGGCGCGTCATCTGCAAAATCCGCAGTCTTAAAGCGGCGCCTCCGGCAACAGCGCACAGGCGGAGTTCGTCACGGAAGCCACGGTTAAAAATAGTAGACATTTGTTCACATTGCATTCGGCTGTTTGTTGGTATAGCAGATATTGTAACCAAGCTGCAGGAATTTCAGTGGCTCTATACTTACTTGCACCTTGGTACATAAATATGTAGCGCTCTGTCAGTGCAGATCAGTCAGCAGCGGGAACCTTCCGTCGGAGCGCAGGGCTGCTCCGACAAAGGTACCGAAGATGACGTAATTCGTTTCTCCGCCCACACTTTCCGCTCGCTCGCGTGGGTGGAGCAAGACAAACATTTCTTTCGCGTATTTTAAAGCTCCTGCTGCAACAACCGCGGAAAAGTTACATCGCGTCGACAATAAAGTCGGTTCTTGTCAACCACGAAGTTTTACCAAATTTCAAAACCACTTCAGCTTCCTTTTAAGTATCGGAGTGCTTTCCTAGCTATAATCATGGCATTAGAATATAGTAAGCATTTTTTCACTGCGCCTTCGCAGTATCAGTCGCGCGTTCCCCATAAATGTAAGCTTTATTTGCTCTGCTCAAGTATGGTTAAGTTTCCTTTGCACCGGCCATCTACATTTATGAGAATAACATTCCAAGAAGTTCACGTCTATTCATTGTAGTAGAAAAAATAAGGATTCATTACTACGTAAAACAGAGCACATATAGTATCGACTCATGCGCTAACCTCGAAACAGACCACGGTGCTATGTTAAAGGGATGTTTTTATTTGCTTCATTTTACGTCCACTTCATAGTAAAGTACTTGCCCCTAAGTCTACATACAGAACATTAAGAGAAGCTATATTTTTTGCTCAGATTAATGTGGATGTTCGAAAAAAACCATTATGGGCCAGAGATGTCTTGAAAAAAATATAAGTATTGCGCTAATGGAAGTTTCTTGTAGTAGGGTAGCATTGCTGTAAATTCATGAGTTCGACTTTTCCACAATGCAGTTTCACAACTTATACTTCTTCCTTTATTTTTTTATAGAACTGAAAACATCGTTCGGCCACATCATACATCGTCTCCATGTTCGTTTAACTAATCAATTTTAAAGCTAGCCACTTTTGTTGTTTTGTTATTGACATATGTATGCTTTTTTTTACCCACTCCACTACGCCTCTCTAATAATTCGGGCTTGAGGCTACGCAACATAAAATAAAATAAAATAAAATGTCCTTGCCTGGGGCTAACCAGCTTCTATACCGCGGTTCCACGAAGTGACTGAAATGTTTAAACACGTACTGTGCTCTGTTTTAAAAATATTGATACACTCGCCCGCATGTTCATTTCGCGTGCATGTCCGCTAGCTTAACGTAACACAACACGCTGCGACTCGCGGACAATTAGTAAGAATTCTTTATTCTTTATTCTTTATTCAGAAATACCCTGCTTTGCCCAAAGGCGTGTAAGCAGGGGGGTTACAACTTGGAAAAAAAACAAGTCTTCGTTTGAAGAGCACACTTGGTCACAAGACAATTCATTCCACTCTTGTACGGTATGAACAAAAAAAGAATTAGCATAAAGGTTCGTTCTAGTCCGGTATTCTTGAATTTTAAAGTCATGATCGGATCTTTTAGACAGATAATGCGGTGGTTTAAGATAGGTGTCTTTATTAATACCAGTCTTTTTATGGTATATCTGAAATAACAATTTCAGGCGCAATTTCCTTCTGCGAGAGGAGAGCGCTTCCCAACCCAGCTCTTTTTTCATATCAGTACAGCTGTCTCCTCGCTCGTACCGACTGAGAACGAACCTTGCCGCTCTGTTCTGTATTTTCTCAATACTATCAATCAAAGACTTTTGGTGTGGGTCCCACACACAACAGGCATATTCCAAAATTGGGCGAACGAACGAAATATAAGCAGTAGTTTTTAGGACAGCAGGTGAGGATCTGAGATTTCGTTGAATGAAATTGAGTGCTTTGGCGGCTTTTGCGACCACAGCGTGCACATGCGCATTCCAAGAACAGTCGCTCGTAAGGATTACACCTAAGTATTTATACATTGACTGATTAACAATGCCGTCACCATTCAAGAAGTAACGCGTTTCATCCTTTTTCTTTTTTTTTAGTAAAAGACACATGCACACATTTTTTCACGTTAAGTTGCATTTTCCACATCTTACACCATTGCACAATTCGGGTAAGGTCAGCCTGCAATTCAATGCGATCCTGTTCATTTCTTATTTTTCTATACACGACGGAGTCATCCGCGAATAAACGTACTCTAGAAGAAATACCATCCGGAATATCATTAATGTAAACTAAAAACAGTAGCGGCCCTAAAACCGACCCCTGAGGGACACCTGATGTTACCTCCACCGTAGACGAAGTAGTACCATTGATAATGACACATTGTCGACGCCTTGATAAATAACTGGCGATCCAATTCAGTACTTTTTTATTAATATTTGCCATTTCAAGTTTACGAAGAAGCAAGGGATGGCACACGGTGTCAAATGCCTTTCTGAAATCTAAAAAAACGCAATCCGTTTGTCCGTTATCATCTACCTCGGACACTAAATCGTGGTAGAATTCAATTAGCTGCGTTGTGCAAGACAGGCCCCTGCGGAAACCATGTTGATCATCAACTAATAATTTGTGTTGACTTAAGTGTGTCATTATGTCTTTATATAAAATATGCTCTAGTATTTTGCAAGGAATCGACGTTAATGAGATAGGTCTATAATTGTTGGCTTCTTTTTTTGGAACCACCCTTGTGAATGGGAACCACAAAGGCCATTTTCCAGTCCTCAGGCAGAATTCCAGTAGAGAGGGATTTTTTGTATATTATATAAAGATAAGATGCTATTGGCCAGGCACAGCGCTTCAATACGCGTGGCGAAATACCATCCGGACCAGGGGCCTTGGTTTCGTCTATATTTTTTAAAAGGAATTCGATACCACTCACACTGAGTTCAACCGGTGGCATCAATGGTTGAGTACCCAGAGGGGGCTCGGCCAGCGTGGATAATTTCTCAAAATCCATTTGAGGTAAAAATACGGAATGAAAGAAATCATTAAGACACGATGCCTTATCAATATCACTGGACAAGATCTGATTATCATGGACAATTTCGTTTACTCCGGTTGAATCAGCTCCACAGTTTCTTACGTATCTCCAAAAAAAGCTTTGGATTCGTTTTTATGTTTTCGTTTAGTCGACTAAAGTATTGATCCTTCGCGCTACGAACTTTAGATTTATATTCATCAGTTATCTCGACTAACCTGTTGTACTGATAGTTACTATGGGTTCTTTTAAATGCCTTGTAAACTCGTCGTCTTTTCCTTATTAATCTAAAAATCGCTGGAGTCACCCATGGCTTCTTGCACTTTTTGAGTTTAACCGCATTTGTACTCGGCACGTATTTCTCAGTTAGTTCTATAACTTTTTGCTTTAAAGAGAGACCACAGTTGTAAAACATCGGCGTTCTCGCTTTGACAATCAAAAACAGTCAAATGATCAAATAACTCCTGAGAAATGGTAGAGTAATCACCCTTATCATAAAAATATACCTTCCTCGATTGACGGGACTTGGGTCTCTTAATCTCATGTTGAATGGTTGCTACAACAGCTAGATGGTCACTGATACCCGGAATACATGTGACAGAGTCTACAATATTTGGTGTGTTACAAAAAAAGCAAATCTAAAAATATTATTATTTCTTGTGGCCACACTAACGTATTGGGTGAGACCGAACTCGTCAACGATGTTTTTCATGTTGATGTTTTCGCGACAACCAGTCAAGGCGATACATGTTCCATTAGACCATGTCAAATTCGGTAGGTTGAAATCGCCGGCAAGAATAAACTGATCTGATGTTCCGGAAATTATGTCGTACAATTGCTGCAACGTAGCAGGATCAGAATTTGGCGGTCGATAAAATGTTCCGGCAATAAATTTCGTATTATCAGTAAGGGTCACCGTGCACCAGACAGATTCTACGTCATCGTGCCCGATATCAAGTTCAGATGACCGTAACGAAGAGTGAACTAACAAAAACACCCCTCCGCCCGTTCTTGCCCTATCGTTTCGATAAACGTTGAAGTGGCTAGGAAACACCTCGCTATCACTGATTGACGGTATCAACCACGATTCTGTCCCAAACACTATTTCAGCCTTCGTCGATTGAATTAAACCCGCGAATTCATCTATTTTATTCACAATACTTCTGCAGTTTACCACAACAGCTGTTAGGTTGCGTGAAGGTGATGCAGTCTTACGAGCAGGGTGTCACTTTTTTAGGGCCGGAACTACCTTCTTTTTTGGCTTTATCCCAAGTGAAGGCCTTACCATCAACAATAAGCTTGTCAAAACTTAGCTTAACCTTACCACTGCCGTCTGCTAGTTCCGTTTTAGCATAGTTCCACAGTCGTTTTCGCACTTCTCGTGTTTCAGGTGCGTAGTCCTGATCCACACTGTAATCAGACCCTTTGAATTTCTTAGCGTTTTTAAGGACTTCCATTTTTTCCTTATCGGAGGAAAAATTAACAACAATTGGCCGGTTGTACTTCTTGTTGAATCGGCCGATACGATGTGCTCTTTGCACAGACGTCAGTTCTATTGCCAGACGACTTAGACAGATGCCCTTAATCAGTTCCTCAGACTGCTCCCACGTTTCTCCCTTGTCATCTTTAACGCCATAAAAGACCAGATTGGCCCTTCTGCTTCTATTTTCAAGGTCAGCATTTTTCGTTTGCAGTTCTTCAACTTTCTTTTTCGAGCTGTTCGACCACATTTCCATGCTGTTCTACTGTCTCATTGAGAATTCCAATCTGTCCTTCAGCTCTACCCAATTTAGCATTTATATCAGACAGCATAGCTTCATGTTTTGCTAGTTTTTCCTGAATAGTATCCAGCTTCTTCATGATGCTATTCTGACCTGCCTGCAAACTCTTGAGCAAGTCTAGTTCAGTTTCACTGCGGGGGCCAGGATTCATCTCTACGTCACCGGAAAGCAACAATAATAGAATCAGATACAGTACTTGATTAGTAAACAAACGGAGCCTTCTATGGCGAGCACGTTCTTTCACTCGTTTGCTACAACTACAAGCAGAGCATGTCGTCGTGGGAGGAGCCGGCAATGCACAAAGTAACCTACGTACATGAAAAGAGCAGTGTTCACTAACCTGCAATACCAACATAGGTATTAACTGCATGTCGGCCAGCGTGCCGGCTCCAAATCCCACGAAGGCATGTAGTCGTGCGCTTAAGTAAGGTTGCACATGGTCACGTGGTCCTTGATACTGGTAAGTCTCTGCCATATCACTTTCGATGCCGATGGTATCGCTGGCGTTCCCGTCGTCGAAGATGGCTGGCGATTCACCGAGGCAGTCCCTTGCAGCCAAATGGCGCGATGTCGTTTCCGCAGGCGCCTTTGAAAATAGAGGGATCACC
Organism: Rhipicephalus appendiculatus; assembly: GCA_030522465.1. Classification (NCBI taxonomy): domain Eukaryota; kingdom Metazoa; phylum Arthropoda; class Arachnida; order Ixodida; family Ixodidae; genus Rhipicephalus; species Rhipicephalus appendiculatus. The sequence goes on along the minus strand of JALIZH010022192.1, from coordinate 1,696 downwards.
GCCCCTTGACCGACTGCGTCGAAATCCGATGCGGCTCGAAGAGCTACGAGAACCTGCAATACCAACATAGGTATTAACTGCATGTCGGCCAGCGTGCCGGCTCCAAATCCCACGAAGGCATGTAGTCGTGCGCTTAAGTAAGGTTGCACATGGTCACGTGGTCCTTGATACTGGTAAGTCTCTGCCATATCACTTTCGATGCCGATGGTATCGCTGGCGTTCCCGTCGTCGAAGATGGCTGGCGATTCACCGAGGCAGTCCCTTGCAGCCAAATGGCGCGATGTCGTTTCCGCAGGCGCCTTTGAAAATAGAGGGATCACCGCCCCTTGACCGACTGCGTCGAAATCCGATGCGGCTCGAAGAGCTACGAGAACCTGCAATACCAACATAGGTATTAACTGCATGTCGGCCAGCGTGCCGGCTCCAAATCGGACTGAATCGACGGCACGTGCAGTAATGAAGGTCGTTCAGAACGAAGATTACGTCGCTTACCTTATGCTTGTGCCTGGCGTTTGATGACAAGGCCCAACCAGGTTTCTGGTATCGAAAGCTATTAACACCGCCCGTTAATGCGCTGTACCTATACCAGTCTTGTTACGAAGGCGAGCTTGAGATAATTATTCCTTAATTATCTAGGCATATCTCATGTGTGGTTGTGTACGTTCAGGATTGTTTCGTGCAGCGCTTCCTGCATAGTTAATTGTAATGCCAGTTATCTTGATGAGGAGCATAATCTCAACAAAAACTGAATGCACGAGTGATAGGCTCCTCAATTTCCCTGCGCATTTCGTCTAACGTAACATTTGTGGGACGGTCATGAACAAGTCCCCGGGTTTACCTTTTTATTAAAGCCGTGGTGCCACCAAATTTTCAGGCCATAAAAAGCATGCTGTAGGCATTCGCTGTATGCAAGGACACCCAGCGCAAAGTGTTGGACACAGCAAGCGTTTATAATATGTTTTAATTCGATTCAAAAGTGTGCCTAAGTGTTCTTTCTCGTGATCGAGACCCATCGCTAGCGCGACTGATACCTACGTCCCTGCGTTGGAAGCGTAACGAAAGTTTTAGTCACCTCAGAACCATAGGTCGGCAAGACTTGTGGAGCTCACTCAGACTCACTCATGAAAGATATTTTGCGCTTAGGGCTCACTCGGACTCAAACGCACCAAAATTTTTCTGAGCTGGACTCACTCACTCAGACTCACCAAAACATTACTCACCCGAACTCACTCAGACTCAGACTCACGGCTCGATCTGAGTCTGAGTGAGTCGACTCATGAGACCGTTAGCCTAGCATGATCTTTTTTCGACTATGGTGTCAATGCTCTATAACACCAACATCTCACGTAATCGGTGCTCTTGGCGCATTTTGATATGGTATCTGCGAACACGAGTTATGAGGGCTCGTAAACAAGTAAGGTCACTTTTCTTGAAAGAGATCACAACATAAGATACATTTATCAAAAAAATTTCCTTGGAACAGTTGGCGTCGGGGGGGGGGGGGGGGGGTCAAGGCACTGACTTTCGTAATTTGCGCCTCTGATCCATAAATATTTAAATGCTGTATGAAAGACACTGCGTTGGAACACGTGTGAGTAGACGTGAATATAAAGGTGAATCCAGGAAAGTTCGATAGTAATGCTGAAGATGAGTAGATATGACCATAGGTCGGCAAAAAAAAAGTGGAACTCACTCA
>JALIZH010022191.1:0-14342 GCA_030522465.1 Rhipicephalus appendiculatus | reverse complement strand
GATGGCCGTAATATTCTTTCCTCTGACAGAGACTGGTCATATAACTTGTTGAGTGCATTACAAAGAGATTGTCTTTGTATACTATATTCCGGCCAGTCACACAGGAACGTGTAGAATAGTCTCTTCATCTCCGCAGTGTACGCAGGCGGTGGTGTCGGCCATCCCTATGCGGAACGCATAGGCACGGGTAACAAAAATTGGAGAATGCCACTTTGCGTTAGAAGCTGTTGAAAACCAGTTGAATTGCAAGGTTTACATTCTAAACATACATATCCTACCGTATTTAACGGATGTTAGCTTCTGCCTTTTCGCCTTTTCAGAACTGTGACAAGTTGTCCCCAACTGCTCACTGTTTTCGTTGAGCCTATGCGAATTCGCTTCCCTTTGTGTTCTTCAGAGAATGTGTGCCTAGAAGTCGCCATAGATAACTTTACACCACAGAACAATATGCAGGGCAAATTATAGGCACAACTTCCTGCCAAAGCTGCTGTCACATATGCCATCGAGGGTTATGGCTTCCGCATAATACTGTGGAAATTAATAAAGTACAAATAGTCTTATGGCGCCCCAGTGAGGAACCATCCCAGATGTCTTTTATTGACGATGGAAGGAAAATAATAGCAAAGAAACAATTCGCCAAAGACGGTACAATGCATCGCAAAAAAAAAAAGAACGTGTTATATTTGTTGCCATTACAGTGGTGAGATCTGGGTCTGGTTAAATTGCACATGATTCTGTAAGAAAAGTGCACCCGCTGTAGATATATCGAAGGTCTGACCCTAAACGCAAGCGGAGCTGGGGTGATGAGCAATAGAAACTGTTAGCAGTTCAGCACTGTCGAAATTTGGGCTTGTTGGTGCATTCAGTCGTGTTAGCAGTGTTTGCGGCTCAGAGCGAAAACCACGAAGACTCAATAACACATCCCATTTCTACTTTCCAATCAAGTACTGCATAGGCGATAGCTACGTTCGTAGGGTGCAGAATAATGTCAAACTTGCATCATACACGGGCGGTATTATGCAGAAAATGTTCGCCACTGCGGCAAAGACCAAGTCATGCATCACAACTGCAGACGCAACAGTGTTCTATGTCATTCCTACAGCCGAAGAAAACATGTTAACGAAAATGCTTTTCTAATGTGGCACTCGATATATCAAGCAGCGCGCAGTCGCGCCTCGAGGTGACTCAAGCTTTGCTAAGCAATTCGCCAAAAACAAAACTATCATTAAAAAACGAGCATGGTGCGTTACGCTAAAAGTTATTACCGGGTGATGTGGCGTGAAAGAATTACTTTATAGCTGAAAACTTCCCCGTAGTATAGAGGCCTTGACAAGGATAAAAAGACATACAAACATAGGCGCGCTCAAAATCAATAAGCATGCGATCGATACGCACAGAGCTCAAAAAGCCATGCAAGATGTTCGATTTTCACCCCTGCTGTATATTGTACGTATTATAAGCACCATACGCACGTACTTTCTGGATGTCTGCCATATAATTTTCTGGTGGCCGTCAAAGCTCCGCAGGGAAAAACGTGACAGAAATATATAGAGATTCTGTTGCTTCTTTTATGCGGCACAATGTTACCATGCTCACAACATGTAATAATGTCACTTCACGTGGGAAAACCCCTTTTCTCTTCAATAACTGTTGTTTCACTATTAATCGCGGGAAACCTAATATATATATATATATATATATATATATATATATATATATATATATATATATATATATATATATATATATATATATATATATGTGCATACAGGGTGTTTTTTTAAGCAATACAGGTTTTTCCTTAAAAACTCTAAGAGTTTGGCATTTGTCGTCTTTGCTGCGAATTTCTAGGCCGAGGCGGGATCATTCAGCCACTAATTAGATCACTCAGAAATGGTTAACTAACAAAAAAATTCATTAAGCTTTTTTATTATCAATTTTAGGGTGGCTGTTTATATGGCGAAGTTGTTCTATGTCACAATTTATTGGCGAGCATACCTTTTAAAAATCGAAAATATCGCGCGTAGTTTGATAGATCCATCGTCGAATTTCCACACCGCGATGCCGGCGATACCGAAACTGAACCCACCGGGTGCGCCGGAAGGAAGGGCGGTCCGTGTGCTGCGTCACTTCCTGCAGGAGGTAATCGCTTCCGCAGGAGGTAACGCGTATTTGCTACGCGTTCCCTCTGATTCAGCGCGTTTCCAGTAGCTGAAGTGAAATTTTGGCGAGGCCTTGACACACCGCAATGTGGCGACCTTAGCCCAAGCGTCGGCCTTGCTCATAGCATCCATTCATATCCAAATAGCACAGGGCTGTAGCGCCTGGCTGTAACAGCGTTCCCCGCCCCGAGAAAACTCGTGGCCGGACTACAGGGGACACACGACGCGCGTCGCGTTTCTCTCTAGTCCGGCTGTGGCGTTCAATAACTCTAACATGTCGCGGGTTGGCAACTTTAGCTTGTTGGGACGCGTACGCGCGGAGAAGCAGGCACACGGTGTGGATCCCAAACATCAACTGGTTTTATTCGGGTTCTCTGGAGGTTCCGGAGAGCAGCGGAGGGTGGCGCTGCCTGGCGGCTTGGCTTGGCTGCCGCCACAAGCTCAAGTTCCGCGTCGAATCAGCGACGCTCCTGTGGATGTCACACCACATTCTCTGATTACGTTTTCACCTTCAACTACTACGGCTACCACAAGCGTTTGTTTATAAATTGATTACGGACGTGAGTCGCCGGAATAGGCGATGTATCCCCAAGCGTCAACGTGGATGCATCCACGAATAATAGACATTGTGCAAGCTCTCTTCATAGTACAGCAAACATTCAGCTACTTCTGCAAGGACACGTTTTACTTTCATGTTACACCGATTACTATGACGGAGGGATCAACCATGTTTTTTTTTTCATATTACACTCGATTTGTTGTGAAGCATTTGGGGTCAATTACCAGGAATAATTGCCATCTTATAGTGGATCCTAAAATTACCATTAAGCGAGTAGAGTGCAAAGGATATCCATTCAGTGAAACAGGGTGAAATCTGTAACATCACTTCATTAGCAGACACATCTCGCCGCAGCCACAGAAAGCGCTGGCATGCAAAAGAGGTTTCTGCCCTCTGAAAGCTGACTGAAGCTTCGTCAGCTAGGTATAATAAAAACATTTTGAAAGGCATTAAGAAGTAATGCATATCGTCGTCAGTTACCTCGTTAAGCACGAAATGTTGTTCAGTGTAAGCCCAAGTGCATGTTGGCCTGTTTGTTCAAAGGAGTACTGACACTAAAATTGTCAGTCGTCATTTTAGTGGGTCAAATCTTTAGTCAAATAAAAGCCGAAACCATCAATAGTTTAAACAGCGTACTGGTATGCGTGGCTGTGCTTTAAAAAAAAAGACATGCTTACTGAAAGGTAGATTCGGCTGTTACTGCACCCTTACGACAACACGCAGAATGAGCTTCTGGCCACGTGCTTGCAGATTATATCCTGACTTTTCCACGTCCACTCCACTCCGTGGACTTTTTGGTGACGTACAAGCGGGCATTTGGTATGTTTTGCTACCTCATGTGATAACAACTAGCTGTACTGCTGCGTGAATTCGTCATAACTGATACTGTAGCGTGACGTCAGGCAAGTGTTCATATCAGCAAACACGCCATGCAAAAATGTATTAATGCCAAAACAAAATATCAGCCTTTACTCAACTTTAGACTTGCTAAAAGCCACCTCTGTATCCAGTAGATCTGTATCGGTGAGTAATCGCAGCTTCGAAAAATGGTGCGAGCACCCATTTAACGCTCATATACATTGTTCTCCATGCCTGAAAGCTAAGGATAAGCGGATATCTCCCATGAAACAAGTCTCCACAATAGATGTTGAAATAAGAGAAAATATATTATGTAACAATCAATCATACTGGAGTAAATATTTATGCAGTTCGATGGCCTCGTGGCTATGTAACAGAAGTACATTAACTTCTCACGCGACTTTCATTCAACAGCGATTCAGAGAATATATGATCGAAAGTAGAGTTTCAGCATATATATGCGAGTTAGGAACTGTCTTCTCCATATAGGTTTCAGCACTTCTGTAACTGATACGGTGTTGATGCTCTAGCTCTTGCATGCATAATATGATATTTTCACCTATTTTAGAAAACGTGATGATGGGAAGTCCACCTTAATGTCACTGTAGTTAAATAAGGCAGTCCTCTGATACGCAGTCCTAATAGAGAAGCATATCCTCTTTTTTGCATATCCTCGCGGCATAAATTTAGTAAAAGTATTCGTTTTGGGTCGCTAACACACTCCATAAGCGACGACGTCAGAAAATTTTCAATACTGCAACAAATGCGCGGCTATATAAATATTACACCTCTAAACTGCCTATTGTGTTTTGGACGCCTTGATATACTCAAAACAGAGTGATTTATAGCCTATCGCCTGGTAGTAGCTACAGGAAAGGTTTGGATGCATTATGTATAAAGAATGTTAAATATAATATAATAGAACGATTTCCTTTCTATCAATTTAGGGCAAAAATGGGACGCACAACCGGTGAGAAATCAACCGAATAACTGGGAAAAGTAGGATTCTGCGCAATCTGTCAGACACAATGCTCTGTAAACATTTTACGGCGCCTCTACAAAACAAGAAACAAACAAACACAATATAATGTGAACTTATGTAATTCAACTTGAGAAAATGCCAAAGTGACTATAATTTAGCAGACAGAACCTCAACGTTTGGCAAACACCAACGGGAAATACGCTGCCCATGAATTAACTGTGACCCCAGAAATGATGCTTCTATCTTTCGTACTGCCTCTTTATCCATAGTCACATCTGTAACCGTTCGCTAGAATAAACACAACTATGGTAACCATTAGATTGAGATAAATTATGAAAACTGAATTCATTATTGAACACCATTCTTAACATTCCTGCCCAACCGGAATCGAACAAATCTCGTTCAAGGCAGCAGAAATCGCGCATAACGATGTTGATTGTTTATTCTTGGTAGATCAAGATACATCGCCTCAAGTGGTCTAATAGGTTCTGCTCCCCGCAAGAAATGAGGAGCAGTTGAAAGAATCTTACTTAGCTTTTCAAGCCTGTCAGGCCGACGGAAAGTGCTTGTCTGGTTTTCCTTGCAGAGTACGAGATACAATCTTGACAGCTGGGGCTCCAATTTAGGATACGGCCGGGTCATCCGCAGGCCAGCTTCCGCCTTCAGAAAAAGCTTGTAGGTTCGTTCGATTGAAGTATTACGACATCGTAAAGGAATCTATTAAGAGAACGTGCAAGCTCTCTTGAAACAATTTTGTTGAATACAACATAGACAACACGGTTTTACATGAGCAATTTCTAAACTGGTTCTCCTTCACAATGGACTTCATCCTTGGGACGTCGTACAGCGATATATTTACAGGGAGCTGCGCGAGAGGATCGGACAAGCGAATGGACGTAAAACACGCCCCCCCCCCCCCCACAAAAAAACAAAAAAATAAACTAGCACTCCCACCGCGTTTCTCTATTTGGAGACAACGCACAGTGATGTCGTTCGCGTTGCGCTAACCAGTGGTGCTGCTTATTTTCCACAGCTGTGCATGCAAGGACGCGATGCAAGGTTCATATGGTCCAACAGCTATATATAACCCATCCCCTGACGAAGGGAGGACCCCTCCCGAATATGTTGGGAAATAAATATTTATATAATTGTTGACAACGCCTCCGTTGCGTTATAACCCATGTATTTTATATATATGTATATATGTATATATATATATATATATGTATATATATATATATGTGTGTATATATATATATATATGTGTGTGTGTGTGTGTGTGTGTGTGTGTGTGCGCGTGTCTGTGTGTGTCTGTACGTTCTGCTATTCCGGCGAGAAAGGCAGTGCTGTCGAAATCTGAACAATACTGAACGGAATAAATCTCTGTTACTTTCCACCGTGAAAATGATAGCGTAATAAGACTATAGGTACCAAAGTATATCTTAAAAAGAATATTCCATAAGGAATTTGACCTTGCGTGATGGACTCCGTGAGTTTGCGAATATTTGTTGATCCACATTTCATGCCGATCATATATTTGTGAGTCACTGCAAAAAAAAATCTGTTGGAATATTTTGAGTGGTTGCACCGTATATAATGATCAAAGTCATGAAGATCTAGCCGCCGTGTTGAAGAGTGCTTGCACGTTGTGTGTAAGAGGCACATTTGCTAAAAGGAAGTAAATCGATTTTGCGACACTACGGGTAAACAAAGAGTAGTGTAAAGCACAACAATTATTTGCCCTTCTTGGACCATCCCTGCAGCGCGTCAGAATAAATTGCTCAATTAGCCGTGCGACAACCTATAGTAAACTGGCCCCTGTCAACTGCACCTTTCCTGTGCAAGCCCCCTCCTCTCCTTTCAAAATAGAACAACGAATAATGTTCGTGTTACGGATGAGAGCAAGTTACCTCCATCGTCTAAATGGCTCACTTTGTCAGGCAATATCTAGGCTTAAGGTTAAGCACCACCACGTCGGCTTCCCATGAAAAAAAGACATTCTACGGGCAGAAAAACACGAGATTCGTAGAAAAGTATAAAAAAGATGGAGATTGCGTCTAGGGCATTAGAGTGAATGGATAACTATAGGTATTAGTCGTATGCACATAATGGCCGAAATAATATGTTTGAGAATAAAAGTTAGCCTTCTGTACCTGCCATAACACAGTTATTTAATATACGCTACCGCAACTATGCTTCCTTCAACGTCAAAACGAAAACTTTCACAGTACCGATCACACACAGTGCAATATCTATTCTTGTCATTTTATGCCCTACTCCAGCATAAGAGCGGATCGTGCCCGAATCACAACGGGAAAACGTCTTTGGTGGAGATTGCTGAAGCATTCACAATTTTATGACTGCAGTGAATTGCTACTGACTTTGAACCTATAATGTCTGGTTATTATAGGGTTCTGCATGCAATCTTTTCCACAATAAATTGCATGCTAGAGGTCAACTGTATATGGAATGTGTGTGGTCGGAGAATTTTCAGATGACTTAGAAAAATTGTTTTTCCTGACGTAGTAAAAAAAAGAAATGAAAGCTCACATACATTTTGCCCGCTCTTCACTGGCAAATACTATTCTTTTTTATGATCATAATACTGTGATAAGGCTACCCTTGAATAATAAGTCCTTTACTTCAAAAGGAAAACATACAGGAGGGAGAATAACTGGAAACACTCGTCTTGGAATTTCGCTGCCAAGCTTTTTGTTAGTCCGTTCGGCGTCACCAGAAAACTAATCCCAGCTTGCAATACCCTAGTTAAGCCAAGCTATATAAAAATAGGCCATGAAATAGGCCAAGTTAGGCCAGTATGACGCCACGGCTACGCCACGGCTCCGTTACGCCACGGCTCCGTCTTATGCTGAAAATGTCGGCAACTGCAAAAAAGAGCATGTCATACAGCACAACTGCATACGCAACAGTATTCATGTCATTCCTACGGCCAGAGAAAACATGTTACGAAAAGGCTTTCCTAATGTAAGACTCGATATATAATGGCAGCCCGAATTCTCTACTCGAGCTGATGCAAGCTTTCTTCAGCGAAAGGCGAATAAAAAGGCTATCGTAGGAAAAGGACACGTTGTGTTACGCAAAATGCCATTACGGCGCGATATGACGCAAGCGAGTTACTTTATAACGTGAAACTTCTGTGCGGCAAAGAGGCCTTGAAGAGGATGAAAAATGCAGGAATACCGGCGCTAGAAATCAATAACCCACGCGATCTATAACACACCGTTCACCCAGCCATGCAAGACCGTCGACCTGGTGTATATGCGGGTACGAAGAGCACCGTACACGCGTGCTTTTAAGATGTCTACCACGCAATTTGTTTTTGGCCGTCAGTGTTTCGCGATATGAAACACGACGGAAAGTTATTAGGAGATTCTGTTGCTTGTTATATACGGCAACAAATTACTGTTTCCGGCATCCTTCAAGTATCTTTTTTTTGGTGTGCGAGCTGCCTTTTTTCTTCAGTGTCCTTTGTTTCACCACGTAAGCATGCAACATGGTTAGAAATATACGGCACTTGTGAAAGATTTTAATCTGTGTGCATGGTGAAGCAAGGGGGGGAAAAACTTTATCCTCCACAGGTAGTCATGTGCTCTTCTTTTTTGCCAATGCCGTCACAGAAACTACTAAGTGCCTGTGCAACGCTTTGAATTAGATAATACTAAATAAAGTTTCACTATAGCATACATATGTAACCATTCGTTAAGTAGCAGTTTTGGTTTGCACAACAGCATACCCTTCTCGTATGATTGGGAGTATGTATAGTCGTGAGCAATATGAGATGGAACACTGAAATGGCCTTTAAAGGTCATAGCGGCTAAACACAGTTGGCAAGCTCAAAAGTAATCATGACACAAAGTGCCCAAGGGAAAAGGTGTATTTGGCAATTCACTACGTCACATTCGTATCAGAACATTACAAGTAATCTCTGAAAAAAAACATGAATTCGGTGTTTCAGCTCATATTGCTCACGACAGTACTTGTGGATATATCAAGGAGTTCCAGGCGAGGAAAACACAATTCCTACAGGATCCCGAAATGCCCAGGCAAAATATCTTGTCCTAGCTTCCCGAAAAAAAGTAAAAATTTTGTATTCTATTTTGTTTTATCGAATACTGTGAAGGAAGAAAAAAATGTAGTTTTCTTCTAAAATACTTTCGCAATAAATATTCCCGCCGAGGAAAGTTGGGTTTGTGAAGCATAAACGATAGACTAGAAAGCCGAGTGTACCATTAATGACAGTAATTTTCGTCGGTTAACATCGCGCCTACAAGCCGAGCACACGAAGAAACAACATGGATGGTTAAGCATGTCACAGCAACGTGATAGGCGATAAATCTTACTATACCACTTCCTTTGCTTCCGCTTTTGCGTCTTTTTTTTTTCAAAATATCTTTCAGGAAGCTTTCATCAGACGGTGGTCCCAAGTTCCGCTAAGAGATTACTTGTTCAATCTTGTGTTCAGTGCTGTACAATGTTTCCATTGTGTATTCTATACCAAAGACTTTCGTTCCCAAAATAAAGGCTGGTGTATATTGACTTATCTTGCGTTCGTCAAACAAATCATGCCTTGTTGTGCTATAGCTGTTAGCAGCTTTTCTTATTTTTCAGCCGGCGTTCTATTCTCCTTAGATCATTGCGCGCCTGAACGCTTTTCACGTGTAATATAAATACAGTAAGCACGAAGATTTACTAATTTTCGACAATGGTTCTTCACTGAAGTAATTACGTTTATATGTCTCAGAAGATAGCATATGCAGCAATCACGTACATTCAGCGATGAGATTTCCACCTTGGATAACTCGCTATCGGTTGCAACCGGCACCTCAAATTGTTTTCTTAATGCTTCTTGTCAAATGCCACCACTATAACTGGAAATACCTGATCTCAGATTCGTAACTAAGGGTTTTCTTTCTTTACTGTAACGGCATATATTATTCTAATCTTTATAATACGCTCCACCTTTGTGGTTTTCTTCATTGTGTCATACTTCGAACTGCGACTGCGCTTTTTGTAGTTTACTAGAAGTATGTAGTATGTAGATATATTGTTTTTTGTTTCGTACAACACAGAAATTGTTGTCAAGCATGCATGGTTGGTCAATTATCAGCGATGATTGCCGCTTACGACGGTTTTAAATTGCCCGTGAGCGAGTAGGGCTAAAATGAAATTCAGTAAGTGAAACAGGGCGAAATCTGGAACATCACTCATTCGGTATAGACACCTCATCGCCACAGTCACAGAAATCGCTGGCTCGTAAAATAGGATTCTGCTGTCTGAAGCTGACTGAAGCTACTTCAGTTAGCTAGAATCAAGAACACGCTATTTTGAAGACATTAACAAGCATTTATTAACACCCTGAGTTATGTAAGGTACCTCGTTCATGCACGAAATACTGTTCAGGTTAAGCCCACTTTCATGTTCGCCTGTGCTTAGAGGAGTACTGACACGAAAATTTTCATTTCTCATTTCTCGTGGCTGAAATCTTCAGTCAAAGTAAAAGCCCAAGCCCCCTCAAGAGTCTAAAAAATGTAGCTTCGGTTCCTACTGCACCCTTACCTCACGACACCGAATAAGATTTTTCATGACGTGCTCGAAGAAGATATCCTGACGTTTCCACGTCCCCTCCGCTCCGTGGACTTGTTGGTGACGTACAAGCGGCCATTTTGTACGTTCTGCTACCTCATGTCATCACAACTAGCCCTGCTGCTGCGTGAGGTCACCTGAATTAATATTGTAGCCTCACATCCCGCTATTGTTCATATCGATAGGCACGCCATGCAAAAGAGAGTAATGCCAAAATCAATTGTTAGCATTTCTGGGCTTTACACTTCCTCAAAGCCATCTCTGTACACAGGAGATTTGTATCGGGAAGTAATCGCAGCTTCGAGAGTTGGTGCCAGTAGCCGTTGAACGTACATATACATTGGTCTTTAATTCTAAGCGGTAAGGATTAGTGGATCTTTCCCATGATACAAATTGTGGTGCTGCATCGAACGCGATCAGCGCTTCGAGGAACGCGCGTCGGAACGCATCGACGTGGTCTGCGATTTGACCCAGCGACGCCCGCATTCCAGGATGGCTGCGTCGTCTGCACGCCGGTGACTGCTTCGCCCATTGGGCTATAAAAGATGGACGCACAATAAACTGGGGGATTTTTGGTTTGAGGCTTGGACGCTCGTCTGTTTTATTCTCTCTTCTGCGCGTCTGCCCCGACACGGTGGCAGTAACACGACAAAAATGTCCACAATATATGCTACATTAATAGTGAATATTGTTACGTAACAAAAAATCATACTGAAGCTAGTAATCATTTCTGCACTTCGATGCTCACATGGCTATTTAACCCTTTCAGACGCCACCTATGAATAACTGCCTGTAATTGTGTCAAATCGATACAACATTTCTTCAATGCACTCAATAGTCTATTGAAACAACAATAATGTTATATGTTCATTTATGCGTGTTATTGTAACTAATCCTAATTAAGGTTCTAATTAAATATATATTTATTCTGAAGTCATTGATCCTCTGTTCTGGCATAAATAGAATGACATCTTGGGCTAGAAATATAGTGCGAGTTCATTTTTGGTCATGTTCCATTTTGAACAAAGACAAATTATACTTTTCACATGGTTCGCAGGAAAAGGCACGTCGAACGACTCGTTGAACGTGGTAGTGCCTTTAGCAAAGTGATCATATGCAACAGTACAGTGCAAAATGAAGTTAAATGAAGACAAATCAATTATGCAAGAGGTTCAATTCATCCAAAGCTCGGTGTACATTGCTCTTTCTTAGCCCCTAGTTCATACTAATTACAAAAACAAGTGATGTACACAATTGTGTACATAGCGTGTCAAAGGGTCAAGTTAAGTACATTTACTTCTCACGTATACCGCATTTAAAAGTTATCTGGAAGTTTTGCTGTCGAAAGAGGTGCTTCAGAAGATATATGCGAGTTAGGAACCGTCTTCGCCATATGGGCGTCAGCACTCCTGTAACTGATACAGACGTTAATGTTCTCGCTCCTGCATGCATAATATGATAGTTCTACCCATTTAATAAAACATGAGAACGGGAAATCCACCTGAATGCCAATGCAGCGCGGAAAACGAACACTGCTGCAGTCTAGAACACCCATATTTGGGAAATTGTTCATCAGATGCTTACTACACTGTGTTATCGAATGAACGTAACTGCCACTGCACGGTTGACTGCCCACATAGATACGCGTAAATTGTGCTAGTACTCTCTCCATGACTGTATATCAGCATACGTGCGCATATAAGCGCTTCCTTCGATATTCTCGCGGTATAAATTTAGCGAAAGTATGCATTTTTGGGTCGCTAGCACACTACAGTAGTAAAGACATCAGAGATTGTCAAAACTATACAAAACCACGGGTATGAAGACATTAAAACTCTAAACTGTTGGTGTATTTACGACACTTTCATCTCCTTGGAAACAGAGTGGTGTATAGCCTTTGCCTTGGTTTAATGCTGCGGGGAAGGTTTGAATGCATTATGTATAAAAAACGTTAACGAGAACGAGTTAGTATGCCTTGTTTTCTATCACGAAATAGGAAGAGCGCAATATTTTAAATGGGAGACACACAAAAAAAGAACAACACGTACAAGTGCTGACTTTCAACTGAATTCTTTTTTATTCCGCACGAAAGGAAAATATTTACAGAAAAATGTTAAAAAAAACATTAAAGCATGACAAGATTTTATCTCATAATCCCACGTGCTCTTCGAAAAGGATAGCTCTTTCGGCGACAAACAGAAAGATGCTGTACTGATGCATGATGAACCTGCTTGCGCTATCTGGGCGGCTTCAATTATTTCGCAATGAGCTTCAATGACTAACGCACTCGCGAAATAAATGAAGCCTCCCAGATAGCTCAAGAAGGATTCATGATGTATCAGTACGGCATCTCTCTGTCACGCATCTTTCGTACTTTCTCTAGAATAAACACAACTCTGGGAACACATCCTATTGAGATAAAGCATGAAAACTGGACTCATTATTAAACGCTTAGGGGATCATCCCTCAGATTTCTGCCGAACAACGATCAGACAAATCTCCTAAATGACAGGAGAACTTCACACGGGTCTACAGCAGTGGCAATTGTTTTTTCTCGGTAGACTCTGATACATCGCATCAAGCAGACTAAATGGCGCTGTTTCCCGCAAGGAAGGATTATCATTTGAAAGGCGCTTACTTAGCGCTTTGGGCCTGTCACGCCGAGGGAAAGTGCTGGTCCGGTTTGTCTTGCCGACCGCGAGACATAACCCTGACAGGTGCGGCTGCAATTAGGATACTGTCTGGTCATCCGCAAGCCGGCTTACGACCTCCAGGGAAACCTTGTGGATGCGTTGCTTTGAAGTATTTTGACCTTGTAAAAACAGTCACTAAGAGACGTGAAAGCTGCCTCACAGCTACCTTGTTGAATACAACATAGTATGTGGTTTTGCCTTAGGAATTCTAAAACGAGTTATGCTTTACGACAGTCTTAATCCCAGCCAACTCGCCAGGCGAATTTTTTAGATAGTTGCGCAAGAGAGGCGTCCAAGCAAGCGTCAGTAAAACGCGTTCGAACAAAAATACAAGAGGACAAGGACTGTGTTTCTGTATTTGTGGACACCGCACAGCGATGTCCCTCGCGTTGATCTCACCAGTGCTACCCCCTTACTGGCAACCGCTGTGCATGCGATCATGCGAGGCAAGGCTCTCTAGGTCCAAAGAGCTATCCACCTATATATATACATATATATATATATATATATATATATATGTGTGTGTGTGTGTGTGTGTGTGTGTGTGTGTGTGTGTGTGTGTGTGTGTGTGTGTGTGTGTGTGTGTGTGTGTGTGTGTGTGAAAAATCCTTGGTATCGTCTGCACTGCACTCCACAGTTACCCAGCCCTCAATTTTGTCGAGTGCGCGTTCACTCGTCAAAGCCGCATGTCTCCTGTAGGGTAAGACCAGCTACGTACTGAACATCTGATTACCCTGCGGACGTGTCTATGATCTGAGTTTTTCGATGGTGGCGAAATAACCTGAATGTTCCCTTGCTGGCTGCACTCCTAGTGAGGCAGCGTGACTCGATTTCCTGAGGCGCGAAAGCCTTTCCGTGTTCCAGCCGCGTTCAATTTCTCAGGATATTCTCTCTCTCCGATGTCCACAGGAATACAAATGAGCGGCTCTTGTTGCACACCGTCAGCGTATCTGTCCAGCTGGCATCTCAGTGCTTTCTGCATCTGCCCCTCGTATTACGCTAACCATGATTTCGTTTACTCATTTCCGAGCGTCATTAAATTGAGAACCACTTCTTTAACATTCCTTCGGTGGAATTTGTACCCTCCGGGAACATCTCTCTGTCACATTTTCTTTTACCATCCGCTTGACAGCACATTGGCGCCATCTTGTAAGTGTGCGTATGAGACATATTCGCTCAAACAGCTGACCTTTCGGTCAAATAAATACGCTGCACAAAACGGCTTGGCGGCAGCGCACTGTGTCGTGATTGAAAAAAAAAATACTGCAGTTAATGTGCTTGCGATCCATAGGGGTAAAATGCAATGCATACGCTATAGCTCTATTAGTTTTTTCATAATATAATTTGTGGAATCCTTAGCGCTAAATTGAGCGGCCTAATGTCATCGCGTACACATCCTTATAGATTTCAGGGGAGCGGCTGTCTTAATGCACAAGTTCTTTCACACTATTTGTTTTCTGAGTGTCCACATGTATTTGGGAGAA
>JALIZH010022190.1:0-37314 GCA_030522465.1 Rhipicephalus appendiculatus | reverse complement strand
CACTCAAGCGAGGACTCGCGTCGTTTTTCTTGCGAAACGGCGTTCTCATAAAGAAGAATTTCTCTCCACTTCGAGCAAACTACCTCCTCGTAGTGCCTTCAGCATTGCGACCAGAAATCCTGCAGGCTCTACACGACGACCCGACGGCTGGACACCTCGGACTTTCCCGCACGCTCGCCAGAGTACAGGAAAAGTACTACTGGCCGCGCCTTGCCGCCGACGTCGCTCACTACGTAAGGACGTGCAGAGACTGTCAGCGACGGAAGACACCGCCAACAAGACCAGCATGCTTCCTTCAGCCGATCGACCCTCCTCGGCGACCGTTCCAGCAGATCGGGATGGACCTCCTGGGGGCCGTTCCCAACGTCGACTTGCGGAAACAAATGGATCGTCGTAGCCACCGACTACCTCACCCGCTACGCCGAAACAAAAGCCCTGCCGAAAGGCAGTGCCGCCGAGGTAGCCAAGTTCTTCGTTGAGAACATCGTCCTTCGACACGGCGCCCCAGAGGTTCTCATCACCGACAGAGGCACGGCGTTTACGGCTGACCCTAACCCAGGCGATCTTGGGATTCAGCCACACAAGTCACCGCCGGACCACCGCGTACCACCCACAGACCAACGGCCTGACTGAGCGTCTAAATAAGACCATCGCCGACATGCTGGCCATGTACGTCGACGTCGAACACAAGACGTGGGACTCCATCCTTCCGTACGTGACCTTCGCATACAACGCGGCCGTGCAGGAGACGACACAGATGGTGCCATACAAGTTGGTCTACGGTAGAAACCCGGCAACGACGCTCGACGCCATGCTGCCCAACGTCGCCGACGAAGAAAACCTCGACGTCACCGTCTACCTTCAGCGCGCTAAAGAATCCCGACAACTCGCCCGTCTGCGCATCAAGAATCAGCAGACGACCGACAGCCGCCGTTACAATCTTCGACGACGCTTCGTGGAATACCAGGCCGGCGACCGCGTTTGGGTGTGGACACCGATACGCCGACGTGGACTTAGTGAAAAACTTCTGCGGCGATACTTCGGGGCGTACAAGGTGCTTCGACGTCTCGGTGCTCTGGACTACGAGGTCGTCCCGGACGGCATAGCGAACTCGCAACGGCGCCGTGCGCGACCTGAAGTCGTCCATGTCGTGCGCCTCAAGCCGTATTACGCGCGTTAGCAAACCCGAGGACTGCACTTATTGCTTAATTATTGTACTTTCTTTCTTTATTGTTGTGATTTATTGTTGCATGCATTTGCCCCCGTGTTCTGTTTTAAGCATCGGGACGATGTCTTTTCAGAGGGGGGCATTGCCACGCGCTATTCTTATTTTCACTCTTGTTGTATTCGGTTTTCGCCCACAAAGGCCGTCAGCAAAGCTCAGCTCAAACCGCGCCTTATTGTTCTAGAATCTTTGCGATTATTGTAGATCGTTTTGTTAAGATTGCGCGCAAGACGCGACCACTCGAGATTATTCCAGAGCGTGCGCGATGACCAGTGATAAGGCTAGAATGTTCGACGCGTGATGCATAAATGCCGACGCGCTTCACCGCTTGTCAGTTGATCGATGGCCGACGCTCTGTTCGCCGCTATCAGTGCCAGCGTGTATTGTTGTAATCTTACTTTCCGTTTACCGGCCACAAGTTCGGCCTAAAACAGTTTCATCCTGGACACGTAGCCTGCTGCCTTCGTCGACGTCATGACCACGTGACAATATGAGTACTAGCACAGTACCTGTGCGTGCAGCTGTCTTGAGTACTGAGTACTGTTTTGTATCTGTACCAGGCACGCAGCGTTCCACAACGGTCTACATAGCGCAAATAATTAGTAATTATGGACATCATTGAACGGCTGAATGGAATGTACGAAATTCTCTGTTCTTTGCATGAAGAATAGTATTAACGGGATAGAGTTTAAGAGCTCGTTTCGCGGAAATTCTGGCGTCGGTTTCGGCGTCGGCGTCGTTGACTGTGAGCAAAAAATCATCATCTTGTCCGTGACCGAAAAATCCAGAAAGATGCAAATAAAATACATAATAAAAATTTCCGGGTCCGAGTGAGGTTCTAACCCGGGCCGTCTGCGCGGCTGGCAGGTGTTCTACCATGCAGCCACGCCTCCGCTTGGAAATGCAGTGAAAATAACTTCCATGCTTCGCAAGCGCAAGCGTCCTTTATGTAGGCGTCGCAATATAACATGTAATATCCCAGGAATATTGCATGGTACAAGCGTACATTGCCATCGGGCGTCAGAATATGTGACTATCATAACGATTTCGTAGTTTAAAGCTGGCCACCCATTCCAAACGGCACACGCCTTACTGGGCGTATTCCCTTAACACCACGTAGTGGGTGCATAGCAAGTATGCACTAAGTGGTTGAAGTAGGCACACGGGACAGGATGTCGCTATCGCGTTCAACTCTTAAGGCGAAGATTAATGGTCCCCCAATTTTTTTGGCTATTACTAGCCATTGGTTGTTTTTTAAATTGTAAATGAAGCATGGAACCAGTATTTAGCGCTTGGTATGTGGAAATTATTTAAGCGTATTCTAGGTGGAAATCTGCTATGATCATACAGCACCACATCTCGAAGCCTTTCACGTGAGTTGTAGAGTTCGAAAGGGTGATGCGCTCTCACCTGCCCTCTGTATGCTCGCGTTCAAACTGTTTCTTCAGAGCCTCCTCTGCGACAGGAAAAGTGACAGACCCCCCCCCCCCCCCCCCCCTTGAACAAGAGCACCCTTCCAGACGCGCTGTTTGCTTGCGAAGATGACCTTTATGATTTTCTCTAACGATGAAAGTGTTCGCACCGTTTGCATCATCGGAAGTTATTTTGGACTTCACGGACAGTTATGTTTCGGTTGTCTTGAATAGAAATGTATACCACAAATTGCAGCAAGGCGTTTGAATACAGCTTCGTCTAACACGTAAATAGTACCCAGCTTACCCTTGAAGGATCAGTTGCGCATTTCAGGCGTTCACTTTGGTCTGGGTAGCTTGAGTTCGGAAAACCGGCGAATCGCTCAAGAAAAGCCGGAAGGCCGAATTCAGGAGCTTCAACATTTATCGCATTCAATAACCTCTCGAGTAACGATCCTTCCGTCGTTACTATTCAGGTTTCTTACGTGGTTTGTATTATGCCGGTTTCGAATCGTGCCAAGGAAAACGTTCCTTTTGTCATGTCCTGCAACGGTTGATGAATTTCTGAAACGACCTGCGCTAAAGTTGCCCACTGATAAGAAATGACTCGGAATTCCCATCCTCGGCATCACTTACAGCGCTGTGTTTTTTATTCAAGTTTCTTAAACGCCAGAGTAGGTAATGCATAAGGGAGTTACAATACAATAATTCACTGGCAATTACAGTGCACATATTCAAGCAGGTGGAGCAAAACACAATAACAAAAGTAGTGCTTGTATTCAAACAGATATTTGATGATAGAGAGTGCATAATTAAATAGAACAAGAGGTAGGAATACGAAAAAATTCAAGGCAAATTCTTGGTAGCCCGCAGTAAATCTTGTAGTGTACAACTAACGCGACAAAGAATGCGTAGAATACATCTTGAACATGTAAGAAGAAACATATGCATGTACAGTAAAATAATCTTTAGTAATGCACTGTTTACGATTTAGACCGGAAACGATGTCGTTATGTTACCTTTTCAGTGATATATCTAGAGAAATAGGGGGAATCTAGGTGCGGAAATTTACTATGGCCGGTCTTGAGGTGGCATGTGCTGAGGAAAGACTTCCGGTAAGAAAGTTTTTCAAAGTGGACAGGAAGACCTGTCGACCTCCTATTGTTTAGGGATGTTAGATTAGGAGATCGTGCGTTTCAACGATGATCAGATTATCGACGGCCGACGCTCTGTTCGCCGCTCTCAGTGCCAGCGTGTATTGCTGTAGTCCGACCTTCAGTTTCCCGGCCACAAGTTTGGCCACAATAGTTTCTTCTTTAACTCGCCGACTGTTGCCTTCGTCGACGTCACGACCACGTGACATCTGGTGGAGGTGCTGCTTCGTCCATGCTCCGGACGCCCCCGCGAGGTACTGACCCAAGCCCAACCCGTGAGGAAGACGACAGAAAGGACAACACGGAAAATCGAAGCAGCGGCAGGCAGAGGGGCCTCGAGCCAGAGTACGGGCTTCTTACTGAACACACCAGGCACTCCAAGCCAGCGACCTCAACCGCAGGCACGATGACAACCCCTGCGCCGCCTACACCGATCGTGATCCGGCAGCCTAAAGAACCACCAAAATTCCGCGGATCATCAGTCGAAGATCCAGAAAGCTGGCTGGAAGCATACGACCACGTCGCCGCTTTCAACCAGTGGGACAACGACGACAAGCTAAGACATGCCTATTTCGCTTTGGAGGACGCCGCTCGGACCTGGTTCGATAAGCAAGAGCGAAGCCTGACCACGTGGGACATTTTTCGCACCAGGTTCCTCGCCACGTTCACAAGCGTCGTCCGCAAGGAGAGGGCAGAAGCTCTGCTGGAAACACGTGTTCAGCTACCAAATGAAAACGTGGCGCTTTTCACGGAAGAGATGCTGAGACTTCCGCCATGCAGACCCTGAAATGCCCGAAGAGAAGAAGGTTCGCCTCCTGATGCGAGGAGTTAAGCAGGAGCTCTTCGCGGGACTGATGCGCAACCCACCGACGAGTGTCGAGGATTTCGTCTCGGAAGCGACGACTATCGAGAAGACCCTGGACATGCGCAACCAGCAGTACAATCGCCGTTCGACTCCACATTTCGCCGACATCCAAGGGCTCTGTTCCACCGACCTGCGCGAAACGATCCGAGCGATCGTGAGGGAGGAACTGCGGAAGCTGTTACCCTCGCCACAACCTCAAGTGGACTCGATCACCGACATCGTTCGTGATGAAGTCCAGCAAGCGTTGGGAGTTTCCGAACCACCGCAGTCACATCCAGAGGCTATGACCTACGCTGCTGCTGTCCGCCGCCCTGTTCCCGCTCCACGACAACATCAAGTCACCGCGTCGCCGCACTTCCATCGCCAGGCGCCGCCGCTGCCGCCACCACCACCACTGACGCCCTACCGTCCTCCTGTCGGCCAGCGCTACGCGCCAAGGAAAACCGACATCTGGCGCGCTCCAAACAACCGACCGCTCTGCTACCATTGCGGGGAGGCCGGCCACACCTACCGCCGCTGCCAGTACCGACAGATGGGGCTGCGCGGTTTCGCCGTCAACGCGCCGTGTCCGCAGCAGGGTGAACGACCTCGCGACATCGCCGACTATATTACCGGAACACAGTGGCAACAACGGCGACCATCCCGTTCACCATCGCCCGGCCGCTACATGTCGCCGCACCGCCGGCAGTACACTGGCCTAAACCGGGGCCGGTCGCCTAGCCCGTACCCGGAAAACTAGGGGCAGCAACCGTTGGAGGTGCGGTTGCTGTACGACGAACTAACGAAGACCCTCCGCCGACGACGACGACGCGACGAAACCCGCTGAACACGACGCGAAGCAGACAGAGCCCTGCCGACGGAAGTTGGCGGACTGAGGAAAATCTGACGACGCAGCATAGAAGCAGCGCAACAATTGGACGTAGCCGTGATCCGACGCCGCGACCTAACCGCAACGCAAGGCGACGGACAAGCGACCTCGACGTTCTCATCGACGGCCACAGCGTCACCGCTCTCGTCGACACTGGGGCCGACTATTCCGTCGTCAGTGGGCCATTCGCCGCCAAGCTGAAGAAAGTAAAGACCGCTTGGAGTGGACCTGAAATCCGGACAGCGTTCGGCCACTTGATAACTCCGATTGGAGTCTGCACGGCGAGAGTCACCATCAATGACCGGACTTATCCAGCGAGCATTGTAATCCTACAACACTGCTCCAGGGATGTGATACTTGGAATTGACTTCCTGAGTGACCACGGCGCCGTCATCGACCTGAGGTCTGCGTCGATAACACTAACCTCAGAAAAAGAGATCCTGCCCCACGCGACGCCGGGGAACCGTGCATTGAATGTGATAGAAGAGCAAGTGACCGTACCGCCGCTCTCCAGCGTCATTATTTCCATCGGCACCGAAAAAACCCGCGAACGTTGAAGGCGTCATCGAGGGCGATCAGCACCTACTCCTGAACCGTCAAATTTGCGTCGCAAGAGGTATAGCTGAGCTGCGTGACGGTAAAGCAAAGGTAGTGCTGACAAACTTCAGCCGCGCATACAGGCACCTCAACATTGGTACGACGGTCGCCTACATCGACGAATGCGTGGCCGCCAGCAATGCTTTCGCCCTCTTCGATGCTGCTGAACATGCTTCGACGAATCGAGGCCCCCCAACCCGATTTCGACATCAACCCGAGCCTTACGAAGGCCAAGCAAGACCAGCTCAAAGCCCTACTCAGGCAATTCAAGGACTGCTTCTCGGCGTCGTCAAGAATTCGACAGACCCCAATTGCGAAACATCGCATCATAACAGAGGAAAGTGCCCGACCAGTTCGACAGAGCCCGTACCGAGTTTCTACGCGCGAACGTGAGGCCGTGAAAAAACAAGTCGACGAAATGCTACGCGACGATATCATTCAGCCGTCCAAGCATAGAGTTAATATAACAGACTCTAGAGGAAAAGCTGGGCCACTAAAGCTATAACCACGCGAGCGGCGACATCTTAGAACGTTGTCACAGGTGCCATTACAGTAATTTACAGAAGCGCTAAATATGGCTTTTGAAAACACTCAAATTCTCGCAATAAAAATAGTAAACAAGCGTGTTCACGTATTATAAACGAACGGAAATTGTTTGATGTTCATATCAACTACCTTTTCGGAAAGACACAACAGCGATTTATGCAATTTTCTGCACGCGGAAAGGAGCGTTTGCAGGTTTGTTTACTAGATGGCGCCACCATCCTTGTATCGTGTCAACATTTCTGAGCGTTGCCGCGCAGCGTGCGGCCGATTGCGCCGGCTTGCTTGCGTGCGTGTTTTTTGTTGCCACGAGCTAAAAGCTCGACTTTATGTGACAGTCTCTTAACGGCGATGCAATAGAGAGCCACAAAACAAGAAAAATGCCGGGGGTTATTGCAGCATGCAGTGGCGAGTGTGAGTGAACGTCACCCGAAAGCTGAGTATCGTTCCATCATGGCGGCTCCCGAGCGGTTATAGGTTTTAATGCATGGGCCCTATGGGGACCTTTTCCTCTAGAGTCAGTATATTAACTCGTCCAAGAGTCCGTGGGCGTCACCCGTGGTTTTAGTGAAGAAGAAGGACGGAACCTCACCCTTCTGCGTCGACTATCGCCGCCTGAACAAAATCACGAAGAAGGACGTGTATCCTCTCCCACGGATAGACGACGCCCTGGACCGACTCCACAACGCGAAGTATTTTTCGTCGATGGACCTCAAAACCGGCTATTGGCAAATCGAAGTCGACGAGAGAGACCGAGAGAAAACTGCCTTTATAACACCAGACGGCCTCTTCGAGTTCAAGGTCATGCCCTTTGGCCTTTGCTCGGCACCTGCAACTTTCCAACGTGTCATGGATACAGTATTGGCGGGCTTGAAGTGGCAAACTTGCCTTCTTTACTTGGACGACGTCGTCGTGTTTTCCTCGAACTTCGACGAACACATCCAGCGCCTCCAATCCGTACTTCAAGCAATCAAGAACTCCGGGCTCACCCTGAAGCCAGAAAAATGCCGCTTCGCGTACGAGGAGCTTCTGTTTTTGGGTCACGTGATCAGAAAGACTGGAGTGCGCCCAGACCCGCAGAAAACAGCTGCCATCGCCACTTTCCCGCCACCCACCGACAAGAAAGCCGTGCGCAGATTTCTCGGCTTGTGCGCCTACTACAGACGCTTCGTCAAGGACTTTTCACGTATCGCCGAGCCGCTAACCCATCTCACTAAAACCGACGTCGACTTTAAGTGGGAAACGGCGCAAGTAGAAGCATTTCAAGAACTCAAACGACGCTTGCAGACGCCGCCGATACTTGCGCACTTCGACGAATCCTCACCGAAGCCAGCAGTGTGGCTCACGGAATCCTCACGGAAATCCTCACCGAAGCCAGCAGTGTGGGGGCTCGAAGCCGTCCTAGTGCAGAGGACTGACGGACTTGAAAGGGTTATCAGTTATGCTAGCCGGTCTCTATCCAAGGCAGAAGCCAACTATTCCACAACACAAAAAGAGTGCCTCGCCATCATCTGGGCTACGTCGAAGTTTCGCCCCTACCTCTACGGTAGGCCCTTCAGAGTTGTGAGCGACCACCACGCCTTGTGTTGGCTAGCTAACTTCAAAGACCCTTCAGGTCGTCTCGCAAGATGGAGTCTCACACTTCAAGAATTCGACGTTACCGTCGTGTATAAGTCCGGAAGGAAACACTCTGACGCCGACTGCCTGTCTCGTGCCCCCCGTCGACCCACCGCCGCAGGACGACCAGGATGATGACTACTTTTTGGGAACCATAAGTGCCGACGACTTCGCCGATCGACAGCGAGAAGACCCGGAACTGAGGGGCCTAATGGAATACCTAGAGGGCAGGACCACCGTCGTCCCAAAAGTATTCAGGCGAGGATTGACGTCATTTTCTTTGAAAAACAACGTCCTCGTAAAGAAGAACTTCTCCCCAGCCAGAGCCAGCTACCTCATCGTTCTACCTTCGGATCTGCGACCAGAAATTCTGCAGGCCCTGCACGACGACCCAACGGCTGGCCACCTCGGCTTTTCGCGCACGCTTGCAAGAACACAAGAAAAGTACTACTGGCCGCGCCTTACCGCCGACGTCGCTCGTTATGTGAGGACATGCCGGGACTGCCAGCGACGTAAGACACCGCCGACAAGGCCAGCGGGACTTGTGCAGCCCATCGAGTCACCTCGCCGGTCGTTCCAGCAAATCGGCATGGATTTATTGGGGCCGTTCCCGACGTCGGCTGACGGAAACAAGTGGATCGTCGTGGCTACCGACTACCTCACCCGCTACGCCGAAACAAGGGCCCTGCTCAAAGGCAGCGCCACCGAGGTAGCAAAGTTTTTCGTCGAGAACATCGTCCTGAGTCATGGCGCCCCGGAGGTCCTCATTACCGACAGAGGCACGGCATTTACAGCTGAGTTAACTCAGGCAATCTTGAGGTACAGCCACACAAGCCACCGCCGGACCACCGCCTACCATCCACAGACCAATGGTCTCACCGAGCGTCTAAACAAGACCATCGCGGACATGCTGGCCATGTACGTCGACGTCGAGCACAAGACGTGGGATGCAATCCTCCCGTACGTGACCTTCGCCTACAACACGGCCGTGCAGGACACGACACAGATGACGCCGTACAAGTTGGTCTACGGAAGGAACCCGGCAACGACGCTCGACGCCATGCTGCCCAACGTCGCTGACGAAGAAAACCTCGACGTGACCGCCTACCTACAGCGCGCCGAAGAAGCCCGACAACTCGCCCGCCTACGTATCAAGAATCAGCAGACGACTGACAGCCGCCGCTGCAATCTTCGACGACGCTTCGTGGAATACCAGCCCGGCGACCGCGTGTGGGTGTGGACGCCGATACGCCGACGTGGACTCAGTGAAAAACTTCTTCGGCGTTACTTCGGGCCATACAAGGTGTTTCGACGTCTCGGTACTCTGGACTACGAGGTCGTCCCGGACGGAATTACGAACTCTCAACATCGCCGTGCGCGACCTCAAGTCGTCCATGTCGTGCGCCTCAAGCCGTATTACGCGTGTTAACGAACCTGACGACTGGACTTATTGCTTTTTTATTGTAATTTCTTTCTTTATTCTTGCGATTTCTTGTTGCATGTATTTTTCCCCCGTGTTCTTCTTAAGCATCGGGACGATGCTTTTTCAGAGGCGGGGCATTGCCAGGCGCGTTTCTTATTTTCATTCTTGTTGTACTCGGCTTTCGCCCACAAAGACTGTCCGCATGCTCAGCGCGAACCGCGGCTGATTGTTCTAGAAGGTTCACGATTATTGTAGATCGTTGTGTTAAGATTGCGCGCAAGACGCGAACACTCTAGCTTATTCCAGAGCTTGCACGACGACCAGTGATAAGGCTAGAATGTTCGACGCGTGATGTATAAAAGCCGGTGCGTTGCAGCGATGATCAGATTATCGACGGCCGACGCTCTGTTCGCCGCTCGCAGTGCCAGCGTGTATTGCTGTAGTCCGACCTTCAGTTTCCCGGCCAGAAGTTCGGCCAAAATAAAGAGTTTCTTCTTTAAATCGCCGACTGTTGCCTTCGTCGACGTCACGACCACGTGACATCTGGTGGAGGTGCTGCTTCGTCCATGCTCCGGACGCCCCCGCGAGGTACTGACCCAAGCCCAACCCGTGAGGAAGACGACAGAAAGGACAACCCGGAAAATCGAAGCAGCCGCAGGCAGGGGGGCCTCGAGCTGTGTAGTCGAATTGTGTATTCGAATGAGTGTATATGCGTTCTATTTGTTATAGACATGACAACACTTCTCTTGAGATTTACTGACATTTGCCATGTATTGCACCATTGAAAAAGCTGATGAAGTTCCTTGTTTAGGTGAAGTTGATCATTATTAGAGTTAATGACGGAGTATATTACGCAGTCGTCCGCGTACAGCCTTATTTTTACATTACATGCGTCAGCAATATCATTGTTGTAGAGTAAGAATAATAATGGTCCTAACACCGATCCTTGGGGTACTCCTGAAGAAACCGGAAGCATGCTTGAAGTGGCATGATTAAACATGACACACTCTATTCTGGAGGTTAAATAAGACTCTATCCAGTTAGTAATCATGCTATTCTATAGGATGTGCGAGACTTTAAGTAGTAGTTTTGGGTGCGACAGTTTATCGAACGCCTTGGTGAAATCGAGGAAAATAGCGTCGATTTGAGTACGAGTGTTGATCGCCAAAGCAAAGTCATGAATTACTTCAACTAGTTGTGTTACGGTAGAAAACCCATGCCTGAAACAATGTTGTGCAGGTGATAAAACTGATTTGGCCTCCAAGAATTTCATAACATGCTTGTATATTACGTGCTCCAGTAGTTTGCAGCATGTACAGGGGAGGGCTATCGGTCTATAGTTGGTTATCAGGTGTTTATCGCCTTGCTTTGTAGAGGTTTAACTATTGACGCCTTCCAGTCATTAGGTAAAGTACCACTAGACAGAGATGAGTTGAAAATTATTGTAAGATACTCGGCGCACCATAGCGCATACCGCTTTAGAAACGCGTTGGGTATTTTATCTGGACCAGGACTTTTCTTTTCACTCAGGTCTAACAGTAAATTAAGTACCCCAGATTCCAATACTTCTAAATCTCCTATAGGAGGCAGGTCACTATACTTTTTGTAAGAAGGGGGAGCTCCCATTATCCGTAACAAATACGGATTTGAAGTAACCATTAACTTCATTGGCAATTACAGTAGCATCAGAGGTAGAAGCATTTTTTAGGTATTGCTACTGGAGATCACCGGCTTTATGAATGGCCAGAAAGAGGCCGGGGACTTTTTTATCAGTTTACTGAGCCTGACATTATAAAAATTGTATTTCTCTTCTCGCATCTTATATTTAAGTTCTCTAGATGCACTTGAGATTTTATTATGAATGTTTGTGTTATCGTGGTGCTTTTTGTTAGCTTTTTTCAAACGCTTAAACTTCCTTTTTAGATGGATAATCTCTCGTGTAATCCAAGGATTGGATGCGTTAGTTTTTTTACTTCTCAGTGGTACAAAAAGTTGTATACAAGCATGGACTGTGTTTCTGAACTTGACCCACAAAGTGTCAACATGACATGTATCAACACTGCGAAAGAAATCGTCGTAGAGATGATTCCAACCTGTCGAGAATAGAGACATCATCAGCTCTTGCAAAGTCATGGAAACATGTGACCTTAACATGATTGGTTGCCTTTAAAGAAGAAAACTGTACAAGCACAGCAGAATGATCAAAGATGCCATCAACTACATCACACTCAATAGTTCCTGGAATGTTGCTTCGAACAAAAACAAGATCCAGAATGGATTTATAATCACCCTGAGCACGTGTAAAATCCTGAACTATTTGTCTTAGAGCGAAGCGAAACGCAATGTCGATAAGTTCCTCACCACTCACTATATCGTTATTAGTTGCTGAAAATATATTCCAATCAATGCCGGGCAAATTCAAATCACGGCAAAGAACGAGCTTTGTGTTTTGCGATATATTGGAAGCCATAAATGTATTTAGCTCTTCCAGGACATTTACATCTTCTCCGGGTGGTCTGTAAACTACTCCAATTATCAGACATTCGTTTTCAAAAAACAACTTGTAAAACATGGCTTCAGGTCCAGGTGGCTCAGGCAAACGTACAACTTTTAAGCCCTTCCGAAACAGCAGTGCCACACCCCCGCCCCTATAATTCCTATCTCTTCTGTGAGCGCAAAACTGAGGCGGCGTGAATTCGCTATCGAAAACACCGTTATGAAGCCATGTTTCGGTTAAGGCGATTACGTGAGCATCGTGAATTGAAGTTAAGTGCTCTAAATCGAGGCTCTTGCGCACAATGCTTCTACAATTTACGTTCAGCAGCTTCAACGAAGAGGGAGGATGTTGGGGTCATTGTTTTGCATTCCTAGAAACTGCAATTTTATCGTTAGCTGCCTCATCCCAGATATACAGAGTTCCGTTGACAGATACCTTGTCATAGGTAATAGGAAAGTTTAACCCGGTCCCCGCGTTCTCTGTTTTCACTGGTACAATCCCACAACCTTTTTCTTATGTTCCGCAATTTTTCTGAGTAATCTTCGGTCACGTACATACCAGAATGTTTTAGTTTGCCACAATTCTTTAGAATTGATTGTTTTTCTCTGTAATCAAGTAATTTAATAACGATTGGTTTCGTTCTGTTTGGGTGTTTTGATCCGATCCTATGACATCTTTCAATGTCATTTGTAGAAATCTGAAGCTTTTGTTGGAAAAAATCTTGGAAACACACTCGTACAGGGATGTCAACGTTTCATCAGAGGGTTCGCGAAAACCATGAATAATAATGTCATTCCGCCTGCTGCGATTTTCGAGGTCGTCAACTTTATCAGCAATGGAGGCAATGTTTTTATCTACATTTTGCATATGGGATTTCACAGAAGCAAATTGCTCCTGAGTGTTGGCTATCGGTGTGACTGATGCCTCCAAGGAATCTAGTCTGTCCTTGAGCTGAACTAAGGTTTCCTGTAAAGAAGTCTGTGCCGCGCTATAGTCTCTCATACGGCGAATTATTTCCTTCTGGCCTTCTAGAACGTGAAGTAGTAATTCATGATCACTTTGAGCGTCTACTTTCGCACTGCGTAGTTGCCGCGCTGTCTTATCATCATTGGGCCCTGGGTTTTGCTCGACGTCACCGCACAGTAATAGTGCATCAAAAAAAGAACATAATGAACACAGCAGACAACAAAGTACACATTTTCGCTTGTGTGGGCATGGCAGCAGAACAAGGAATGGATCATTGCTTCGAATAGATTTAGCACCGCTCAGGTAACTAACCTGTAGAAGGAAAAAGACGTGCTTGTTCAGCATAGTTGCAGGCACGCTGCCGCCTCGCCCACTGAAGATGCGCTGAGGGGACGGTGGGCATATAAGTCCTGGGCCAGATGACGTCACGTGAAAGGAGGTGAAGGCATGGCTCTCAAGTGCACACGAGGCGCTGGGCTGTTCGATGAAGCTGCAGCAGTGCTTGAATGTTGAATTTCCTTGTAGGTTTGTTTACGCGTCAATTCGCATTCACAAAAGCTCCGATGCGGCTCATTTGTAGGCCGACACACTCACGTTGGGCTGCGCAGTTTATACTTTTCCCAGTGGCCTAGTTCCCGGCACCTCCAAAATGTGCACTTCATTCAATCCGTAAAGCTGAGCGGCATCCGACGCCACCAGGTTTTTAGAAGATGCATCGATTTTAGCGAATTAACCTTCGACACAGGGCAGCGGAGGAAGAGGTGGCAGCAGCGACGACAGCGGCGAATGCTCATGCCACGTAAAGGACACCGACGCAGATAGTTTCCTATAGACCCTCGTTTTCAATGCAAACACGTCGCCACGTCCCTTAACGAGCCGTCACCGGACCGGAGAAAGCGTGCAGGTTTTTCGGAAAATTTAAAACGTGAAAAACAGGACAAAAAGGCCAATGAGGGAGCTGACACCGACCCACTAAACTATTCACGTGAGCGAGGAGGGCAGCGATGCTGTCCTCCTCGCTCCGAGCTTAACTCAACTCCGACCTTAACTGGGCCGGAAGGAGGACAGCGAGGCTGTCCTCCCGGCCCAGCTAAGCTCCCGGCTCCTCCCGGCCCATCCCGGCCCAGTTAGGCTTGGACAAGCCTCTCAACTCTAGCCGATGACAATCAATATCGACTGATACCAATTAGCCCAGATTATGCCGGATTACAAAAAGTTTTTCAGGGCCCTAGAGTGGGAAGAGTTAGAGATAAGAGTTAATGGAGAGTTAGAGATAAGAGTTAATGGAGAGTATATCTTAGTAAGCTGCGATTCGCTGATGACATTGCATTGATGAGTAACTCAGGGGACCAATTACAGCTCATGATTACTGAACTAGACACGGAAAGCAAAAGAGTAGGTCTGAAAATCAATATGCATAAAACTGTAGAACAGTTTCGGCAGAGAACAGCGCTTTGCGATAGGTGGCGAGACACTGGAAGTTGTAAGGAAATACGTCTACTTAGGACAGGTAGTAACCGCGGAGCCGAACCATGAGAGTGAAATAACTAGAAGAATAAGGATGGGGTGGAGCACATTCGGCAAGCATTCTGAGATCATGAATGGTAGTCTACCAGTATCCCTCAAGAGGAAGGTATGTAACAGCTGCATCTTACCGGTACTTACCTACGGAGCAGAAACATGGAGGCTCACAAAAAGGGTTCAACTTAAATTGAGGACGACGCAACGAGAAATGGAAAGGAAAATGATAGGTGTAACCTTAAGAGGCAGAAAGAGAACAGAGTGGATCAGGGAACAAACGGGGGGTTAAGGATATCATAGTTGAAATCAAGAAGAAATGGACATGGACCGGGCACGTAGCGCGTAGGCAGGATAACCGCTGGTCATTAAGGGTAACTGACGGGATTCCAAGAGGAGTCAGAAAATTAGGTGGTCAGATGAAATGAAGAAGTTTGCAGGTATAACGTGGCAGCAGAAAGCACAGAACCGGGTTGATTGGAGGAACATGGGAGAGGCATTTGCCCTGCAGCGGGCGTAGTCAGGCTGATGATGATGGTGGTGATATGGTACCAGTTCTTGTCTACTGCGCTGCATCTATACTGTACAAAAATTACTTTTGCGTACTGGATTGGCAAGCACGACTTGCGCAAATAATAATAGCGAGACAATTGCAAAAGGACGTTCCGCACGCATTTCGGAGCATACGAAATCATACCGAAGCAACTAAAGGTTAGCAGATGTCCAAGCACTTTTTGATGCATATTTAGTTAGGTCACCTTATAGCGACATTGAGAAAAGATGAGCTAGCCACAACAATGATGTGTGATCAGAATTATTCTTGACAGCTCCTGCCATGTATACTCTTCTTTGCGCATTTCCGGGGCTGGCGTTTGACACAAAAATTTGCCTAATGCAATTTTGTATATCTGTCTAGTGATGCAGCATGAGCCCTGGTAGTGCCACTTAACTCAAAGACATGACGACAACATACGTGAGCGTAAGCTTTAGACGAAAATTCCTTGTTATCAACTGCACACCACAGCTTTCTCGCATGGTTCGCATAAACCCTGGATTTGCAGCACGCAGGAAGATAGAGAAGACTACTACTCGCTAAATTCTAGTTTACTGTTGCGTGACACCAAATTCATGGGAGATACGTTTGATAGAGATAGCGTTTCAGAACTAATATTAGTTGTCTTCGACATTTCGATACAAATTCCATGTGAAGTAATTGTAGTGAAATTTGTCACTATGACAAAACTTAACAGTGCATTTCACACCACGCCAATTAGAGAAAGGAGAAAAAAGGCGGAGAAAGCCGAATGGCATAAGGATCTACCCTTAAATAATGTTTTACGTTTTGATTTGACATGAGTAATAGCCATGGTGAGAAAAAAAGAAATACGATGTAAAAACAGGGAGTGCATTCGAAAATGTGCAAACGCGCACATCATAACATCTAAATGCCCAAGGCAGGTGACCCTCTCTGCGCTCGGGAGGCAAGTGACGATGTGCTGGGAATGTCTACGCGGGCTTGGCTGGGGGATGTCGTCTCGCCAGCAATTGGTTTCCTGACGGGAGTGACATGCGTTCGTTTCGGCAGCCTGTGAGGCGGGCGTTCCAAGGTGTGGCCGGATACCTCGACGGTGTTCAGGCTCCTCAGTGATCCACCAACAAGCACGGGCGTTCCTCGATAAAGCCCCCTTCGATGCAAGCTCCCGAAAACAGACCGCAGTGAGCCCCGTGAATTCATAGCACCCAGTGTTACGTCGAAAATGTCGCGAAAACGTCGTATGGCACCGGCGCCGACGACGGGTGAATTTTCGGCAGTGCCAAGTAAGGCGGCCGTCGTCAAAAGAATCGAGATCACCGAGATGGACGCAACGCGTCGAATTCCAAATTTTGCTACAAGCCAAGGTTAGAAACCCAGGATAGAGATCGAATGGCCAATGGCATAATGTGACTGTTTAGTTCAGACACGTAGAAATTCTTGCTTTTGGTTTTTCATATTTTTTTTCAGGAGAGCCTGTATTTCCTGTATATATCGATGTTGTGGAATGCTTCCCTGGTTTGAGTTTCCTTTCTTCAGTTCGATAAATGTTACATACTCTGCCGCACTGTGTGCCTTTTCTCGTTGTGTCTCTCTAAAAAATTAGCGCTCCCGAGATTCTAGACCTTGGTCATATGTTCCCAAAATTGTCTGTCCGTCTATTAGTGATAAAATTGGTTGCAATCATCAGCAAGACAAGTGCATGCTAATACATTTCGTAGACTTATATATACCATATATATTACTGGTTTAGAATAGTCTCCCTCGTTCCCATATGAGTGTGGCTGAATAAAAGCTTTCGTTTTAAACACTGTTCTAGGTGTGGTATTAATGAAACCTGCATTTTGGACCCTATTTATGAACCCGCCAATTTATTTGCTCAGCTGTTAGTTTGGCTCACAGTGATCCCTTTATGACTGACTTGCGCACGCAGGTAATGAAACAAGCCAAATATTATTTCAAAATGATGAAAAAAACTGTGCTGTAGTTAGGAACGAATACGTCATGATTGTGTATGGCGGTAAGTATTTTTATGTTTCCTCCTTCAGCATGTTGATATCTGGCGCAGCATTTTACACCCTCGAGCAAAGTTTTGCGGGCCATGAAATTTCAAAGAGTGCTGTATTCTTGCTTTGTCCAAACAAAGAGCCTCCAGTGAAACGTTCGAGCCTGTAGTAATTCTAGCCATAGATACAATAACCGGCTAGATCAGCAATTTGCACATGGAGTGGTGCCCACGTCGCGCAAATTTTTGCTGCCGGGTGTACGTGTACTTCTTCACTGCTCACTCTTCTAACGGCCAATGAAAATGATTACACTATTCAAAATTTCTGAGTAGAAATCAGAGGTTAGCATAAGGCGCCTGCGTAATTAACGAAGATGTCATGTTTGTGAACAGCAGTTAAGGCTCATTTACACTAGTGCGACACGACACCGATTTTGGTCTGCCGACTGCCTTTGGGAGCGTCTTTTTTCGTGTCGTCGTCCCATTTACAGTGCAACGACGCCAAGAGTCAGCCGAATGATCTGTGGAAGACTCCCTCTGCGCCTTGTCGTGCTCACAGCCTTTCGTCGGCCGATTCTCTAGTCACACTGGAGGCGCGCGCGGCGACACCGACTGAACTTGCACGAAGAAATTGAAACAGGCACCACCTGCGCCTCATTTTCAGCCGTCCTCCCTCCTCTGCCATTGTCCCTCTCGGGTTACGCGGCGCAGCTCCCGCCATCGCCCCTCGGCGTCGAGGGACGGTGTGGAAACAGACAAAGAGGCAGCGAAGAAAAAGACATCCGTGGGGTGCGCTGAGGGGGTATTGTGCGGGGCTTCCGCACAATACCCCCCAAGATCTCCCCAACCAACGACATGGGCAAATTTTCGCTCGGCCACCGATCTCCCGACAACCTGCCAACGAAAAGTCTGCCGATGCGTTTTCGTGGTGTTTTCCGTCTGCCATCGTGTTACACTACGACGACATGCTGTTTTTCGAGGCGTCGTCGTCGTGGTCGGCCTAGTGTGACTAGACGGTCCGGCGACATCGTCGGCGATTGACTCGTCGGCCGACCGTCTATGTCGGCCTCGTGTTTACGTCGGTGTCGTGTCGCGCTAGGGTAAGACAGCCTTTAATGATTAACAACAAAGGTGCGCATCTCTGAAGGGCTTGCGGATGCGAAGAAATTATAGACCAAGGTAACCAGGTAGTTGTAACTTTGTGCATGACCGCGCACGTGATGACATATTAATTTTAGAGCGCATCTCTAGGCGCCCCTTCCTGCGTTGAGCGCTGTCACCGTCGACGTCGGAGTAACCGGTAGACATAAAACAAACAAATGGCCTCAGTTGAACCGAGGCCATTTGCGTGGTAGTCGAGTATTAAATGCTAAGCATTTCTTTGCGTACTGCAGACATTTTGAGCGTTTCTATCTACTTATCGCTCTATCTATCTAGCAGCCTACGCCTGGGTGCTCTCGTGATCACCTCCTTAACTTGGGGTAGACCAAAATTAGTATGGGAGGGTAAGAGGGTGTGACGTTATGACTGTATGGTCATGACATGAATAATGTGAAAATCCCATCGCGTACGACGTCACACCCGTTCCTCCAGACACGTGTGGCACATACCCTTATACCACGGGCTTCGGTATGCGGGTATGCGCCACAGGTGATTGACAGTTTATATCTTCCCAGGAAAGACAAGAACAGACATTGGTAATTTAAAGGCGAGGGCGATAAAAAAAATTCCCCATCTCCCGCTAATGGGAGCCATGTGTGGATGCGATGCAGCGGGGAGATAATTAGCTTGAACGGGAGGAACGTCGCCGCTCTCTTTTTACGGCAGCTGTCCGGGCACTCATCGCGGCGCTGCACAGGAGAGAGAATGAGGCGCGTGCGCTCCGTCATTTTCATACCGCGGAACTACCGTGGCGCCCCCAGCGGAGCATGCAGCTGTCACACCACCCGTCGTGCGCGCGCTGTGGGGGGTGTGAGACGCGGGAGCCGCTCCGTAGAGTAAAGGATTCCTAGAGGAGAGAGGGGGGAGAGGACGCGCATGCGCTGTGGGGATGTGGGACGCGAGCGCCGCTCCGTAGATTAGATTATTTATAGAGTAGAGAAAGGGGGTGAGCGTAGGAGAGGATAGGGGAGGGGACGCGCACGCGCTGTGGGGGGTGTGGGACGCGGGGGCCGCTCCGTAGAGTAGATGATTCCTAGATGAGAGAAAGGGTGTGAGCGTAGGAGACAGAGGGGGGAGGGGACGCGCATGCGCTGTGGTGGTGTAGGACGCGAGAAGGAGGGATGGACTAAGCCCCCTCCAAACACATGCAAGCAAGATCAAGGAATGGGGTCAACCTGGGGGGACAGACACCACCTGCCTAGCCATTGCTAAGCAGCCTCTCTGTGCTCTCGGCCATGACTCTGATGACTGTGGTTAGGGTTGACGGCCTTCATATCACTACAGTGTTCTGGTTCGCATAATGGGTGCTTCCCTACTTCATGAAAGTGGCCGGACGCGGGCCTCGGGAGGGACGCGGGACGGACATAGCCCCGAGCATGAGATGCTTCGCATCTAAAATTGCACCACAGTCACCTCTCCGCATGCTTCGCATGACATCGATTCCCATGGTACATGGGATCTGCCGAATGTTTTACCAGATAGCCACGCTGGTGCTTCAAACTCATTTGCAAAAAGACCCTATATTGGCGTCCACTCGAGCAAGGAATCGCGTTAACCTATGTGATATAGCGTGGCAGAATAGCAAAATAACAACTACGCGCCACACAATGCTGATTGCGGAACGAGTGTGTGGTTTCCATCTGCTGCAAAGTGCTCAGCCATGGTTCTTCATCGTCACCAGCCGTATGCAGATGTGTAGTGGGTACCTGGGTTATAGACTGTGGGGGGTTCTCGTCGTCTGGCCGAACGACGGAATGCGACTCTGCCTCAAAACTAGCAAGATCATTGATTAGTAAAGGGAAACATTCAACAGTTAAGTTTACAGCTCGATGTCCACACAGCCACCGCGCATGCCAATCACCTTCAGCCTTCCCCACGCCGGCCACGCAATCCACGCGCGCACACACCTCGACTGTATGTCGCCAACCCCCCAGCACTCTTTCAACTGGTGCTTTTCTAGGCGAAGTGTGGAACGCTCGCACCCCTACTGCGCAGCACGCGCTGTTATCGGGTGGGGAGGCGCGCGATTCCCACACATTCTCCCCGTGCGAAAAAGTTCGTTGCCGGTGTTTATCTTCATCGAATTCCACGGCATCATACTTTGCCTTCGTCACCGTCGTCGGCTTCGCTGGCGATGTTGCCCTCCTTGCCGTCGACGCTGTCTTGGGTGTTTTGCTAGAAGTCGCAGCGGGCGCGGTCGTTGTGGCAGCCACCGCGGCAGCTTCCGTCCTCCCCTCGGACTTTCGCAGAGTGCCGCCGGGCTCATGCTCAGTGTGCGCGATGAAGCCGCAACGGCATGCACCAGGCGTCTCGCTCGCAGTGACAGCCGTGGTGGGCATTACCTTTCCGTGCTTACCGAGCAGTGCCTCGAGGTTTCCTTTCCGAGTGGTTACAGCCAGGCCACTCACCCACTGGTTGTAGACGGGCTCGTTTTCCGCGTTTGCCTCTGCTGTCGTCCTTGTGGTCGTGCAGGCCACCTTCCTTCGCGCAATGGCGTTCTTGGTGGCATCCTCCGCGGCCTCCGTCATCATCGCCGCTTCAGGCCTTTTCGCGAACGATGCCTCGGCGCCGGCAACCTCAGCAGCTTTCGGCGACTCCGTACGCCCACTCGCTCTCGCCGCAATGGTCCGGTCTTCTTCTGCCACGCCAATGATCGGGTCGTCGTTGTAGTTGGAACGCACTAACAAGGTCGCCCTAGGCTCGTCACTGGCATCTTGGTCTTCTTTTGCCGCCAAAACTTCTGTGGCGTTTTCGTTGTCCGTGGCATGCGCGATCATGCCCTCCTCAGCCACGGGACTCGTGTCTCCACCCTCTGTAGTAGAGTATTCCGCGGCGTTCTTGTCCTGCTCGCCCGCAGCCATTGCCAGGACCTGGTCGACAGGTAGCTCTACATCTGGAGCCTCCCCGTCGGCAATAGTGTCGCCTCCGGTTTCAACGTCTGGCGGCGGTGTACATTCCCGCCCAGACGAGAGCGGCGGCCATCGTCCGTAGTCCGTAGTCGGGACCGCCACGCCCCTCGCCGCACAATAGGCCGCGGACTCGGCGTGTCCCCTCGCCGCACAGTACACTGCTGTTGCTATGTCGAGACGCTCCATTGTCTCGAGGAGACGATTCAACGCCGCATCCATCTTGCTGGTCAAACGTAGCCACTTATACACGTTGGGCGCCACTTGTGGGGGTTCTCGTCGTCTGGCCGAACGACGGAATGCGACGCTGCCTCAAAACTAGCAAAAACATTTATTAGTAAAGGGAAACATTCAACAGTTAAGTTTACAGCTCGATGTCCACACAGCCACCGCGCATGCCAATCACCTTCAGCCTTCACCACGCCGGCCACGCAATCCACGCGCGCACACACCTCGACTGTCTGTGGCCAACCCCCCCAGCACTCTTTCAACTGGTGCTTTTGTAGGCAAAGTGTGGAACGCACGCACCCCTACTGCGCAGCACGTGCTGTTATCGGGTGGGGAGGCGCGCGATTCCCACAAGACGAATAATGTCATCGAGGGTGATTACGCGTCACGCCCGCTAGCCCTTCAGACAGGGAGCTCTTGCACATACAGGGCTGACACGTGGACTGCGGCTGGCTTCGCTTGTCCTAACGGGGCCGTCGGCGTTTCGCTTGGTTGGCGGCGCCTGAAATGCAGAGTGGTGGGCGTAGCACTCGAGCGCTGTCTGCATTGCGCTTGGTTCACGACGCCTAAAATGCACAGCGTGGTGTGCGTAGCACTCGAGCGCTCGCGGTTTCTGTGACACTATGTAACGAATGTCACGTTGCTACGACCGCGGAAAGCCAGAACTTAAACAAAGTTGGGTTTGCCCCAATGCGAAGCTGCGCTTAAAATTCGCATTATGCAGTATCGTGATCGTTGGCGATTTTTTTCAATTCCTCAGAAATTTCCTAATAGCAGAGCGAGGTCATCAATGTTGACACAGCATGCAGTAATAATTACAGAACCAGAAAACATCTCCAACTGTGAATTAATAGACCTATGGCGGCGCGTACTGTGTGCTTCTAGAAATATGTCCAACAGTTCTAAACTAAGATAACTGCCGTATTTGCTTGCAATCTCCGGCATTAGATTTTCTGTGGTGCCATGTATTTTCAGAGGACTAGGCGTACGAATTGCGGCAGTAATTGTAGAAATAATTCATTGTAATTTTATTTAGAGGGAACTGGGGCTCTAGTCTATTTGAAGAATGGAAGTCCTTCCTGTAATGAGCCCGTTCCCGCATTGAGATTACTATAAAATGGGCACAAGTGATTTTGGCAACAGTGAAGGAAACCTACCGATTTTACCGGCCAAGCAGAAACCAACATGCTGATGAACAGCGTAGGGGACATGCTCTTCCGATACGTCCATAATCAGCGAGGGGCGCCACGATTAACCACTGATGTATTTCGCTTCGTGGATCCGAGAGCTATGTTTGTCATACAGCACACATGTTTCACGAAGCAGAACTGGCCCCCCTGTTCTCATTGTCGGAAAGCCTTAGCCTCTCGGTCGCTGACGAATCGCGCGTCGTGCACCTTGTCTGTGTCCGGTTGCCTCCGGGTGCGCCTCGACTCACGACCGAGCAACGAGCCGCTCGGACGTTTTCTGAGCACGCTTGAGACGATGGGCGTCGGCACGCCGGCGATTCTCAGCTGCAATTTCATCGTCGGTCTTTTTCCCTGCGTTGTCTGGGCATGTCTTGTAGAGTATTTATGTTTTGTCTTGCGTGAGACCGCGCCTCATCTATGTTAAATCGGCCGCATCTGACTGGCATTCATAAAATGGGAGGCGCTGCGTGAGCTATGGACGCTATCTGGCAGTGGCGTCGGAAAACATGAGCTCGTGCAGAACCCGGGGCCACTGCCAGGTGGCAGCACCATATCGTCGGGAGATGCCTTTTTCGTGCATAGCGCCGCATTTTCAGCACAGCCTAAGAAACACTAGGGTCTTTAGTATTACGCATCTATGTATTTTGTAGTAAGCAACACACCACTTATTATTTGTTTTTTGATGACAATGTTCACAAGCATGAACGCAGCTACCAGTTCAAGATGGCTGGGCGTTCAGCAAGTGCTTAAACATTGGCAGGATGGCTGAATCGTGTGAGAAACAGACTGACCAAAATTTCTGCGTTCAACTATCCCAAGACAGACTATCGTCTTCAAAACAGCGTCTACAGTGTCTCCCAGTGCGTTTCAGCGCTCTGGGCGACACTGAAAACGCTGTACAGTGTGTCCCAGTCTACTACTACGCGCTGGGAGCCTCTGGGACACACTGCACAGCATGACCAGTGTCACCCAGTGCGCTGAAACGCACTGGGTCACACTGTACCACGTGGCCCAGTGTCTTACAGCGCGCTGAGAGGCATTGGTCACGCTGTACTGTGTCTCCCCACACACTGGGAACACTCTATGGCGGTACTTGGAAGAAACTGGGCGCGCTCGGTAGACTTTCTATAAGACTTCAAATTGGAATGCGAGATAGCGAGCGTAATATTTACCGAATATTTTCTAAATGTTATTCTACTCTGCAGGCCCGTAGCCAGGGGGGAGCCCTAGGGGCCTGGGCCACCCCCCGCCCCCCGAAATTGGGATTGAGGGGGGTGTTTTACTAAGACTAAATGACGAAAATAGGCGGTTTTCAAGGTTTTCAACACGTGCCCCCCCCCCCCCCCTTCCCCCCCGAAAAAAAATCCGGCTACAGGTCTGCTACTCTGTGTACTACCAAGAAGGTCACGGGTTCGATCCCGGCCGCAGCGGTCGCATTTCGATGGAGGCAATATCGTAGAGACCCGTGTACTGTGCGATGTCAGTGCACGTTACAGAACACCCGATGGTAAAAAATTTCCGAAGCCCTCCATTACAGCGTCTCTCATAATCATATCGTGGTTTTGGGACGTAAAACCCCAGATATTATTATTATTCTGTGCGCTACACATATATAGCTTTAGTTTCGTTAGGCGGTGGATGTGCATGTACGCTAAAGAAATCATCTGTCGTGCGCGCGCGCGTGCGCTTTCCCTGAAGTGTGATCGAGTGTCGTCAATGTAGTTTATAAACCGCATCGAAAGAACTAACCATTGGCAACACAGTGTCACAGTAGTATTAGTCTGATAATCGAGATCAACCTACTCTTACTCTAGCAGTCAGTCGTTCCGGCTCGTATCGCAAAAAGCCGCACGTCACCGGCAGCATTTAGCCGCTGCAACGCCCTTTTAGCTTCTGATTCATGTAGTCGAAGGTGCAAATATGACCTCGCTTGGGTCAGTTATGATCGCAAGTACACTTTAACCGTTATTAGAGTCTTCGTAATTGAATATCCACGATCTTCACAGTGACTGTGATTCGCGAAGTACGGCCCTAAGCCTAATGGTCGTTTCGGCTAGAGTGAACTACTGCGGTTGTAGTACGCGGAACGACCAAGGAGGGCAGAAAATATTTCCAAACGGGTGACGAAAACTAGTCTTCAGTGAGCAGTTCAGATATGCGATGTTTTCTACATAGGTATGACTAACCGCTCAGCGAGTCAGTGGGATTACCGCAACACATCTGCGATTACGCTAAGTTTTGCGGCAAAACGTGACATACAGGCGTTCTGATTCAAGGCAGTCCATAACAAACAAACTAACAATCTCCTGTTAGGTTGACGCAAGCACGAAGAGACTAAAATCTGCGTTTCTAAGCGAGAAAATAAACATATTGGATACCGGAATTCGGTATAACATGAAGAAAAAAATACCTGTAATCTCGTCTACAAGAGTGGCTTATGCATTCACATTGCAATAAAGAAAAAAAAGTCTCACGTAGCGGGTAACGTGTCAGACTCGGAATGTGTGGTGCTTCGAGGAGGTAAGTTCGACTCCCGCGCGCTAGTTCTTTTTTTTGTCGCAATGCTCGTGTTTCAGCCTTAAATGCGATGTGGGCATGATCAACACTTTTAAAAACAATTTAAAAGCCCGATTTCGGCCCATAATGGGTGTCCCAGTGTGCAGCGCTCCAGCGTGCCTCATGCAGCGTGGCAGTATCCAGTGCCACACTGGTTCAATAATCAGGTATGGCGCTGGAACAGTGCCACTGGGAGTTCCAGTAGGGGTGGCTTAAGTATTCAATAGCAGATCTACTTATAAGAAATCTATAGGACGTGACCACCTCGCATGAGAAGCAGGATACTTGATATTCGCCGTTGTCCATGATGGAGACAACAAATTCTGGTAAAGCTTCCGGTAACATGACCTGAACTATTGTACGGATGAAGGGGTATTGCTGATCTCGTAAGAACAAG
This sequence comes from Rhipicephalus appendiculatus, assembly GCA_030522465.1. NCBI lineage: Eukaryota > Metazoa > Arthropoda > Arachnida > Ixodida > Ixodidae > Rhipicephalus > Rhipicephalus appendiculatus. The sequence continues at coordinate 11,654 of JALIZH010022190.1, read as the reverse complement.
AATCTACTGATTACCTGTTTCAAGAACAGGTGGCCTATAATCACACATCCGGCACGCTTTGCAAACGTTCCTTTTATATCTCCCACTTTCCTCTCAGAGTGCTATTGGTCAGCGGGTTGGTGTTGGCGTCGAGGAGCTGTAAAGTGCAGCAATGCATCATGACCGCGGCCTCTACCATTAACTCCCGCAACGCGTCAATTCGACGCGTCCGTCCGATTCGGTGCGTTTCTAATAGCAGAAGTGCAATTTCGTGAGCGCCTTAACACACAGCTAGGTGGCGACCTTATCCCCTAGCCACGGCCTCGCTCATAGTAATAATCCATATTAAAAATAGCTGTACGACACGCGCATGCCTCGTCTGGCTGTAACGCCGCGATCCCCGCTTACGCTCGTCCCAGGGACAGTCGCGGCCGATCTAGAGAGAAGACAAGACGCGCGTTGCGTTTCCCCGACTGTGGTACGTGTTTACTCACTCTATGACATGCCGCGGAATGGCGACCTTAGCCCAGGTTCTGCTAGGGTGCCTTGATGCATGCTTGCTCCACCTCGAGCCACACTAAAGTTCAGCGTCTACTCAGCGACGCTCTTCCGGCTGTACCACCACTTTTTCTGATTATGGTCTTACCGTTAGCAGTTACAGGTACCACAAAGTTTTGTTTAACCATTGATCATGAACGTTAGTCGTAGAGATGGAGATGTACCACCAAACGTCAACAAGAGTGCATCCACGTTACACTGTTCTATCGCTGCCATGCACCAATATATATTGTGCAACCTCTCTGATATCAATGTACAGTAAAACTTTCCACTACTTCTTTAGGGTTATGTTTTACTTTCATGCCAAACCGATTCCTATGATGGAGGGATCAACCATGTTTTTGTATTCTCAGAGACTGTTTCGGGGCCCATGCACAGGGCATGCATACAAGAAGACATAAGGGTAGTCAAAACACCACAAGACGCAGCTAAGAACTGAATTCATACAGCGGCGGGAAAGAAGGTGGTCACAAATACATACCTGCGCATTCCCAGGACAGGGCCATTATCGCTCTCGACCTTAAAGGCGCATTCGACCACGTTAAACACGAAAGCATCCAAAACAACTTGAGTGGTACCCATTGCGGCAGGAAAACCTTCGCCTACATGAAACACTTTCTCTCAGAGAGACTGGCGATTCTTCGCATAGATAACGAGGAACATGGACCATTCAAGATGGGGACGCGGGGATCCTCGCAAGGAGCTGTCCTCTCCCCGCTGCTATTCAACATCGCCATGATGAAGCTTCCGCGGGCATTGGCATAGGTGGAAGGGATATATCACGCCATATACGCCGATGATATAACGTTATGGACAAATCGGGGCACTGCAACCCGCACTGGGCTGCATAGGCGTCCACAATGGAGGCGGCCAGCAGGCCGCCTCTATTGTGGACGCCTATGCAGCCCAAAGCGGGTTCCCGTGCGCTCCATCCAAATCTGAATTTCTGCACATCCTAGAAAACGTAAAAGACAGGACGACCCTAAGTATGACGGTATTAGGCGCACCTATTCAAGAAGTTTCCGAAATTCGAATCCTTGGCCTCCTGATCCACAACAGAATCAAGAACGGCACTACGCTAGACAAGCTCCGGAAAATTGGGGAGCAGCCCTAGTGAAAAAATTCGTATGTACGGAAGATACGGATCCGTACATACGGAATTATGGTATTACGGATCCGCATGATACGGATCCACATAATCCATATATATGGATTATACGGATCCGTATCCTTCGTATATACGACTTAAATTTATACCTAAATATGGTATTATGGATGCCGTATGATACGGCTGGTCATGCGGATTTGTGGTCGTGCGGAAACCGCATGATACGGCTTACATAAATACCTTTTCCGCAACAGATGCCATATGATTGGATACCGTCCATTTCGGGATACTAAAATCTATCTTCTGTAAAGTAAAACATACTTGTACAAGGTTCAATTGTTGTGTGATTTTGGTTTAGCGAGTCCATACAATGCAGACAAGGTCTTCCATTAAGTCAGAACTTGTTGGAGGACAGCTTAATCGAGAGATCAAAATAAACTGAATAATATTTATTCTGCACATGTACGTGCAGAATAAGCCCAAACGATGTGCACTGTCAGATGATAACACCCTCGCATGCACCACGCAGAATAACCACAAACAAGGCGCACTGTCAGACAAGACGACACCCTGGCACGTACCACCACACACGCCCTTGTTCACGTCTCCACCACTGGTTATGCTTCATGTGTCGAGAATGTAGAAACAGTGGCAGTTCTCACACGCAGAGTAAGCATAAACAATGCACACTGTCAGATGACACGACACCATGGCACAGGCCACAACACATGCACTTGTTCACATCTTACGCCATTGACCATGCCAGATATGACGAGAATGTAGAAACAGCAGCAGATCTCACGCGGCACTGCAAACTGAATGGCACTAATCTGCCACCCTTATCTATAATGAAGGCCTGGCATTCACACTGGCAATAAAACTGAACCTTTATTCTGCACGCGTACCTACGTATGCAGAATAAGTACAAACAATGTGCACTGTTATGCGAGACGACACGACACCACTATACTGGCACACACCACCACACACGCTTCTTCACGTCTGCCACCACTGACCATGCTCAATATTATGAGGATGTAGAAACATCAGAATCTCTCACACAGGTCCTGCCGTTGCGAGGTAATCGCATTGACCCGCCATCCTTAACTGCAATGGAGGCATGGCATTCTCACTGGCGGGTAAACCGTTGAAGCTGTAATGCCAAGCAAGCGGGAAACGTGGTGGAGCAAGCAAAGTCCATGGTGACACAAAAATAGGTGGTTCTCCGATGTAACTAGAGTTGTGGCAGGTCGCGTCATGCACCTTAGGGTACCCAAGGTGTTACGAGATCCTGCAGATTATAAACCTTTCCTGCAGGCACACACACACACACACACCTGTCACCATTTGGTTGCAATGTAGGCAACAGCTAGCCGACGGGCGCCTATTTACTGCCGCACAACTACAGGACATCCAACGCCTAGCTGGTTGCGAAGGGCAGGGCAGCCGCTTCAGCACTGGCGTTCCAGGTATCCGGCTAGGATGGCTACAAACGCTTACGGGTATATCAGTAAAGAATCGCAGCAGCAAGGAAACGTCGCAAGCGCAATTGCTTAGACGCGGCAGCGTGCGATACACTGACAGGAGCGCCTCAAGCCACGAAAGCCAAGCCCAACGCAGGTGGCGGCGCGCCGCGGTGGAATGTAGCGTAATATCATGGTGGGTGAGAGGGAAAGACGACGGTCGCCGAGGGAGCGTTTGACGGGCACACAAAGTATAGAGGAGGCTATACTCCTCTATACCTAAGAGGGAGGGACGCCCCTCCCTCTTAGGTGACAAGAGGGAAAAGGGGGGCGCTCCCCCCCCCCCCCCCCATTCGCTCGCCTATGGTCATGGGTTGAGGTAGAACACCATGCTTTACGTATATTACTTATTGCCACGTGGATCTTTCCGCATAGTACATACGGATTCCCTTTGTACTTTCCGTATCCCATGCGGTTTCCGCATGTTCCGTATCACACTTTCCGTATATTCCGTATCGCCGTATGAGTCTATCCGTATAAGAGATACGGCATCCGCATGTTCCTTAAGGCTACATCCGTACGCCCATACGGAATTCCGTATGTACCATATGATACTTCCGTATGTTCCTTACAATTTCCGTAAGCATCCGTATACGTCCGTACAAAATCCATATATTTTATACGGAAAATATGCGGAATCCGTATGTTTTCCGTGTGACGGCATGCGGATTTTTTCAGTAGGGAGGTAGGGCATATGATCCGCCTAGTCTCAAACAAACGCGGGGCATACGAGGCAGACGCGCTTCGGCTCGCCCATGCCTTTGTAACAAGCAGGATTCTCTATTCAACCCCGTACTTAAGAATGACTAAACACGAAGAGAGCAGAGTTGATGCGATTCTCAAGAAAGTAATTAAACGCGCCCTTGACTTACCCTTCAGCACATCAAATCAAAAGCTCTCTGCACTGGGAGCCTTCAACTCTATACAGGAACTAGTAGAAGCACATCTCACAATCAGTATGCGCGCCTTAAGCAGACGGCCCCCGGTTGACGCCTACTGGACCGCCTATTGATCAGACGCGAATGCGAAACTGAACACGTGGAGCGTATCACTGAACTTCGGAGAACCAAACTCTGGGTGTCCCCGCTTCCCCGTAATATGACTAGGGAGGCGCACGAGGGTAGAAGGCAAGCGCGTGCTGAGGCGCTCGAAAAACGGCTTGGCTCCCGTAATAGGGTCTATTACGCCGATGTGGCCGGACCGTCGCCCAGGGGTTACTACACGGCGGCGGTGGTACATCAGGGAACACAGGTGGACGGCCTCACTTTCAAAGCCACAAACTCAACTCAGGCGGAGGAGCTAGCCATCGCATTGCCGGTGTCCCATCCTAAATCAAAACAAATAGTTACAGACTCTCGAAGAGCCTGCGAGAGCTATCTGGCAGGGGAAATCTCTCCGCTGGCTAATAGACTATTGAAATTCAGTATCAGGGACCGCGATCCCACCTCAAAACGTCATATATGGACTTCAGGACATCAGGGTCTCCGGGGTAATGAGGCTGCACATGCAGCGGCCCGCGCGCTTACTTCCCGGGAGACTCCCCGTTGCCCTGATAGGCCTGAACGTCCCACACCTTTAACACGGTTCCCCGAAATCATAAGCTACTACAGTGAACAACGCCGCTTGTATACCGCACCAGCGAAAGGACTCTCGAAAAGGGAGGAGCGCGTCCTGCGGCGCCTACAGACCAACACGCTGCTCTGTCCAGCCGTACTCAAACATTACGACCCGAAAATAAGTGGGCAGTACCAGTACTGTGGTGAAGTGGCCGACACTTACCATATGGTCTGGGCCTGCCAATTGAACCCCAAATTAACCCCAATCCCCAACCCCACCAAACAGGACTGGGAGGCGACCCTGCTCAATAGCTCAGAAATAGAAGCACAGCGTACTCTGGTCCAGCGGGCTCGGGCGGCGGCTTTGACTAATGACCAGAGACCGGATTATAGGCAAATGCCTATTTTTTTCCTTGCGTTCCTATCGCGCCACTTTGATATATGAGCATGAATTAGGGGTAAAGGAAGGCTTTTATAGCGTTTTTATAGTGCCTATAAATGCCTATTTTTGGGGGTTTTGCCTAAATGTCTATAAATGCCCATAAATGCCTATTTTCAAAGTTGGTGCATATATGAACGCTATTTAGCCTCAACTTTTGTTTTCGAATACAGTTTGAGACCGTAATTCATGTTACCGGCCGAAATTGACGTTTCGGAACTTTATGGGGTGCAACAACCTAGTTCCCTAGTTCAACAAACATCCGAGAAGCAACCGGTAGCAGCAGTGAAATGGTACGCGCCGGCCACCTTACCCCACTGTTGAATTTCCCGCCTTCAGCCTGTGAGAAGAGGACGACGAGCTTTGTGCCAGCATGCCAGCGAGCTCGTGAGCTCGTTCGAGGAAGAGAAAAAAAGAAGCCATCTTTACGTTCTGGGCTCATGCGGACGCTAATAAACGTCTGTGTGAGAGCTTGAGTCCGTGTCGGCTTTTCAGTGGGCCACATATTTTACATTTGGTGCCGTTAAACCCGGGAGGCGACAGCTGGGAGCTACCATCAAGGGACATCTCTGGTGGCTACCGACTGGAACAACAGCCGCGAACTACGGAGGCCTACAGATCAGCTGACCGCCATGGATAAGCTTAAGATGAAGAGGACCACGCGAAGGGCCCAGAACACCAAGCTCATACAAGAGGCAAGTGCGCTACTTGAGAATAATGACGCTACTGTACGACAGATCGACTCGATTTACGGGAGGCTCAAGAGCAATAACGAGGGGGCTAAAGAAGATAAACGAAGAGATAGAGAGCCACATAAGTGACGAGGCCTTCGAAGCGGAGTACGCTACCGCCGTTGAGTATGAGGACAACGCGACCCGCATCTTAGCCGAGCTTCAGAGCAAAAGCCGACTGCACAGCGAAACATCTGCGGTTTGACCGCCAATCGAAGTTCGTGACGTGCCGGCGGCTATGGGACCTACAGAAAGGCCAGGAGCCAAGTTACCGAAGCTGACAATCACTCCTTTCGCTGGTGACTTGTGCAAGTGGACTGAGTTCTGGGAACAATACGACCAGGTCATCAACCGGAACAGCAATCTTACCACTAGCGACAAATTTAACTACTTGAGGCTATTTTTGAAAGGTGACGCAGCGGCAGCTATAGCGGGGCTTCCAACCACCGAAGCATGCTACGAAGACGCGTTGGCAATGCTGAAAAGGCGTGTCGGCGACAAAAAGCGGTTGGAAAAAGGTGTACTTTTCGAGGCTGCGAAGGCTCACTCCCTGTGCGGTCTTCCAAGGAACTGGTCCAACTCCGCAAGCTGTACGACCAAGTGATGATTAATACGCGCGGTCTAGAGGCGCTTGGCGTAAGCAAGGCGTCTTTTTCATCGATGCTATGCGACGTTTTGCTAAGGTCTTTGCCACATGACATGGTCGTAGCATATCATCGATCCTGTGCGACAGAACTTGACAGTTCCAACAGCAATGTTCAACACGACACCGAACTTGATCGCCTTCTGCAATTCGTCTCTGTTGAAGTGGAGAGCCTCGAAAAGAGCGACTTTGGGGAGCATAAAGTATACGATGAGGAGGCTGACCCTAGAAAAAACGATAGTCATCACTTTCACAGTGCGACCCCAGCGGCATCAGTGCTTCATTGTCAAGTTGTCACAGATTCGGGTGGTTGAGGGTGAAGGACTGAGACAGGACTCCTTTAACGGCACAACCCATTTAATACAGGAAAAAAGCACACGGCACTCAAAGCTATGAAAATATACAAAACAAATACAATTAAACTCCAACTAAAACCCAAGGCTACACCCAAACCGCACTACAAGCTAGACCGTCACAAATAACGTCAGTTATCTTAGGCGTTAGTCCTGCCTATTCACCGGGCCGACCTTACTTGGTACCGCGGATTCCTTCCTTGTCAATGTCCAGGTCGGTTTCGGTGCGTCTCCGTTGGTGATGTCGATGTTCTCCACGAACGTCGCTGTCCTCGCCGCTGCCAACTGGTGCCGCCCATCGTCGTCGTCATCTGACGTCCTCGCTGACGTGGCGGAGGCCTCTGAGGTTAGGCCTAGCAGCAGTTGGTGGTGCCCGATGCTAAGAGCTGACGTGGCCCATCGGGGACTGTCTTCGTCGGCTTGATTCGAAGGGGGCTTGCGCCAGGAACGTCGGTGATGGATGTGCGCGGTTGCTGCATCCCGAGCAACCTCACTCGAAGCGGGTCGAGGTCTCCGGCCACCTCTCGGGATGCCCGCGTCACAGCCTGCCGAGTCGAGGTCCTGCCGCTCCCGTCGCCAGTCCGTCTGCTGGCGAGACAACCTTCTTCTTCCAAGCCCACGTCGACAATGCCAGCTCTTCCTCGATTGCGCCCGGATCACGGCTCGGGTCACGCGCTTCGGGCCTCACGTTACGGTGCGCGCGCTCGCGCCGTTCCGAACGTTGTCTGCTCCTCGTCGTCGTCTTTCTATTTCTTCCGAAGGGCTCTTAGTCATGACACAAGTTTCTACGACTCCTACAAATTCGAGCTGTACCTTTTGTAAATCGACGCCGCACTTGACGGAGTCGTGCCGTAGATACCTACCGCTGTCGGACAAGAAGAAGCTTCTCTCCGCCGACATGAAGTGCTTTCGATGCACCACTAAAGATCACCGCGCAAGAGATTGCAGACGAAGAATTGCGTGCTTCGGCTGCAACGGTCGTCATGCGTCCAGCATTTCCGACCCAGACAAGCTAAGAAGAAAGCCACGTGATGACGTCAGAGTGACCACTGAACTCTCCAGAATTGCAAAACACAAAGAACTGAATACCATGCAAAGGTTCGAGTGGACATTTCAAGGGAGCACCGAACCCTCATCGCCACATACATTTGACTCCCGAATCATGGACAGGACCATCCAACCTGACAGCGCGAACCGTGAAGAACTCCGCGAAATCATCGGCAAAGAAAAAGGAAGACTCCAGCGCCATGAGTACCGACTGGGAGACCATGTTCGAAACAGCAGAAGTCAGAACCTGGAGCCGGCCTTCACTGCTAACCAAAAGCGAGTCATCCAGGCGGAATTATTGAAGGAATATGACTCCAAAGTGGAGAAGTTGTTTCAGGAGTTGGATAAGGTGCGCAAGCGCCTGCTTGCATCGGAGGAGAAGCTGAGAGTGATTTCTCCCCTGCTGCTGAGTATACAGCAGTTAGTAGTCGATCAACAGCAGGATGAATTAGAAAAAAGGAAGAAACAGCAAGGCCATTCCGTGGATTGTGTGCCCAAGAAGAAGACTGGAAGAGAGGCGCAGATGGCGAGCCTGCGTTTCCTAAAGATGATGTCACAGGCAGCAGGAACACAAGAAAAGATGCGATTGCAAGACCGTTCTGCCATCGAGAGGGTCCGAGAGCGTCTCTTGCTGCTCAGCCAAGAAGATGCATGCTCAGGAAATATTATGGACATCAGTGACAAGTCTACAGAACAGCCTCCCCAGGACAGAAAACCAAAGTGCGAGGACATTGTTGGACCGTTTTGGCAAGAGACGTCTGCCACTGAAACAGTCGAAGCAGCGTGTGCTAAGAGGCCTGTTCACCTGATCAATATCAGCGCGCTGGCAGAAAAAGGAAGCCCTCAGTCTTCATGCCAAGTGGCGAGAAAAGCTTCGACCATTGAAGGCTGAGCTCGAAAAGTAGAAGGCCGACGAAGACACCTTAAGCCCGTATCAAGGAACGGGATCCACTAACTCGTACGGAGGACTTTTGGAGAATATAACACCGAAAGCGCCTGACCGTACAGACGAGACACCACTGCGCGGCCGGGAATGTGTTGAATTTCCCGCCTTCAGCCTGTGAGAAGAGGACGACGAGCTTTGTGCCAGCATGCCAGCGAGCTCGTGAGCTCGTTCGAGGAAGAGAAAAAAAAAGCCATCTTTACATTCCGGGCTCATGCGGACGCTAATAAACGTCTGTGTGAGAGCTTGACTCCGTGTCGGCTTTTCAGTGGGCCACATATTTTACACCACCGCCCTGACATGGCGCGAGTGGTTGGAGCAGGGGAGAGGAAAAGACGCTATTTCTGCAGCCCTAAATGGGAGCACGTCCCAGCGTGTACAGTGGAATGGGGAGAGGAAAATAAAGGCGAGAAGAGGAGAGGGAAGAAGAGGAGAGTGGCGTCTATGGCCGAGGACGTGGCGCGGGGCTTTTACCACCGGTTTTCCAGTCCAGTGTTCCCATGTAATTGAAGCACCTCCTTGAAGACTTGGGCGTGGTGGGGGGCAGGCAACAGGAGGTGCCTGCGCGCAGCAGCAGGAATATGGAGAGCGAATGCGAAACCATGGAGTGCCGTCAGGGCAAAGTAGAAAGTAAGTAAAAGAAAAAATCAGATGTGCACATGGCTTTTGTTTCGTTTGTAACTTACTCTTAAAAGGCGCTTCACCAGGTCACATAGAAATTTTAGACAGATACTGGAAGTGTTCGCGTGCCCAATGAAGAGCTTTGTACCACAAGAACTTTTTAATCGGTTCATTACGAGCCGCGAAAACATGATACCGGTAGGTGAGCCTGAAACCTTTGCCACTCGCAAGCCAAATTCCATCTCTGCCCTCTTCGGTATGAGAAACTCGGAGCCGAAAGATCACACGACGTTGACGCATCAACACGCCATGCGCATGCAAGATTACACTATGTGCACATGACATGCCCAAGCCAGGTCGTGCGTACAAGCGGTGTTGTATCGTTTCGGCGTTCGCTCTATAGTGTACTGCCTATTCCTGTGGGATGGATCCGTCTATGCGTTTGGAGAGGCTGGCATGGATCCGGTATCCTTATCACGACACAGCGCGTCGCACAGCTGGAACTGCTGTAAGGGACGATGCACCAAAAACATGCTAAGCGTTGTCAGGGCTGCCGCCGGCACGACGCGGGAACGGCGAGAACACGAACACAAAAGAAATATAGGCAGCTAAGTCTCGCAACGCTATCGATTCAAAGAAAAAACTAAAGAAAAACGCGTACACATTCAGTTTGTATGTTTTAATATTTCTATTAACTTTCAGTTTATTATTTCTATTAACTTTCAGTTTAATATTTCTATTAACTTTCATTCTTCTATTCCAGAAACAGATTGCACAAATTACACATGTAGCCTCGAATAATTCTCGCAGTTTCATGTACTACTGTGACATGCGCAGGACCATTCCTTGTCGAACTTCACCTCCCCCACATTGGTGCGCGCGCCCGTGAGATAAAGGGCAAGCGGTGTTCAGTCTGACATTTCACCTCCTTCCGGGGAGCGTAGCGTTGCAAATCTTTGCAGAAGTGATCGTAGCGCAGTGCATGCATTACACTTCTAGCTCGAAACGCTCAAATCTGGTAAGGGGCCCTTTATGGTGTTCACACAAAGAGGAGAAATTGACCCTGCGCTATTAGACCCGGCCAATACGAGGCTAACAGACCCTTCTGGCCTTTTAGCGGTCTGGCTATTGAATCATGTGCTGCCCTTCGCAGCCATGCCGAAAAGAAGCAGACCCAGGGGCGTGTTTATTCGATGGTGGACACTTAACTTACCATTCTGGACAATAAAAGGAGAGACCGCGTTCTGGAAAGCGTGCCCGAAAAGGGACCATTGCATGGCTATGTTAAATCATTAACGCCTTTGTACGCTCATAAAATATAACATTTGTTTGCTTTCCTGTCGTAGTCGCACACGTCCTTATTCGAAAATTTGAGTTTTTGTGAAAATTTATTGTGCCTATATTTATGATTTTGGGGGCCTAAAACTGTGTTTTTCCTGCCTATTTTTGGCGCCTTTAAAACACGATTTTTAGTGCCTAAAAATCTGGCCTCTACTAAATGACGTCCCGGACTAGGGATGTCGACCAGCCCAGTGGGGATAAAGGCTGTCAAGAATCGGCAGTTCCAATGAAGCTTTTTTCCTCCTCCTCCTTCCCAGACAAGAGGCGATACATATGAATCAGTTGCGCGTGGTGGTCTACGTGAAAAGTAACTGTTTACTCTCCTGAATTCTCTCTTGTGTCCACGTTTGCATTCCTCTCTTTTTAACATCAATACCTTCCAGTTAGCTCAGCTACTTGTTATTCAAAGATTGTCATCGTCTTTGCATCGATATTGCTTTATCGATATTGTCACGTGGTCGTGACGTTAACGAAGGGGACAGTCGGCGTCTCAAAGAAGAAGCTCTTTATTTGGCCGAAGTTGTGGCCGTGAAACTGAACGTCAGAACAGCAATACACACTGGCACTGCTAACGGCGAACAGAGCGTCGGCCGTCGATCAACTGACAAGCGGTGAAGCGCGTCGGCATTTATACGTGCGTCATAGAATATTCCAATATTATCACTGGTCGTCGCGCAAGCTCTGGAATAAGCTCGAGTGTTCGCGTCTTGCGCGCAATCTTAACAAAACGATCTGCAATAGTCACGAAGCTTCTAGAACCTTGAGGTGCGGTTTGCGCTGAGCTCTGCTGGCAGTCTTTGAGGGCGAAAACC